>VXBX01001902.1:17614-34483 GCA_013400415.1 Scytalopus superciliaris | reverse complement strand
GATTTTGTTTAACTGGTTTGGTTTGCAATGGTTCTTTTTTCTCCCTTCTAAAGAAAAATTCTTGGTGGACTTGAAAAGTGCAAATCAGGGTTCAGCCCTATACAGATCTCCCATGTTTTAATGTGCTTTGCCATTCAAGCACATAATGTGNAACACAGGTAAGAAATGGGGGTTAGTCTGTATTGCTTGTGAGGATCCAGGGAAGGTTCACAGAGCATACCCGGAGGGAGAAGCGAGCGGGTACTTCGAGTCTGACTTCTTTAAGTGTTTGCTTAAGTGAAGTCCTGATGTTGATAAGCAGTGGATCAGGGGCTCAGGTAAGATAGCTGACAGAACAGGGATATGGATGGTGGTTTGGCCACAGCTGGTACCTTTTCCTGCGTAATCCAAGACAGCTACACAAAGTAGACATAAGCAATGGAATCTTAAAATTATTGTTATTTGTTGGATTAATGTCCTTTCAAAATTGATTTAACTGAACTATTTTTTTTCCTTGATCACCATCATGCCCTAGAATGCTGACTGATTGCAGTAATGGCTTTCAGCAGCTCCTTGAAGCTCTACAACAAATAATTTAAATTTTAGTATGGTTGGGATTAAATTTGTTTATAGTTCCTGTTACAAAGAAATACAGCAGTAATTCTCCTGTGCACAGGTTTTGGGAAGGGAAAGTGTCTTTTCTAGGCTGTCCTGATTTGGATTGCAGAGCAGCAGATCCACTGAAATCTGCTGGCTTTGACATGCCACAGAAACAAGGCTTGAGTATCCCACATTCCAATCAGTAATGTACATTTCATGTGTTACTTCAGAACAAAAAAAAAGAGAAAAAAAAAAAAAAAAGCCAGACCCCATGACACTTAACAGAGAGTTGAGATTTTTGCTCTAGTTAATTTAGGAACAAATTATAGATGAGGTAATTGAATCTCACTAGGTAAATTGTCTTCCTAAATTTAGATTATACTTTCTGGCAATCATGGCATGTAGTTGACATGTCCCATCATATGGAGAAGCATATAATTTGTGGGGTGGGTAAACAACCCCAGTCAGCAATATACTATTCTGGGATTATTGTCAGTGACAGAATACACTAACAACTGTCACTGCTGTTGGAAGAATGCTATGTTGAAGAATCCTAGAAAATATTAGTTTTTTACACAGATTCACACACAAATTCCATTTTAGGTTACAAAAACAGTATCACAACAGCCCAGCCTCGTTAAGAAAGAAGTGAGAATTTGTGTTGTTTACCACTTTGCTTCCACTAGTCAGTGACATTCCTTTTTGTTAATTCATTGGCAGGTTTCCTTCACAATCTGAGATAAAGTAAGTTTTCCTCTTGCAAGGGTTCCTGCCTGAACTCCTTTGTCTTTCCTGGGGATGTATTGAATTGGAAGGCAAGGTATTGCACAATTGATGCCAGGCTTTACTTAACAATTTATCTTCATAAGGGACAACCACACTTCCAAATTGAGGAAAAGCAGCAACTTCATGAGCCAGTTGCTTTCCAAATGTCCTCATTGGGATACAGTTGATTTTGCCAACACAGCAAAAGGAAAGTGAGAAGCTGAGGGATGACTTCAGCAATTACCAGGACAGAAAGTCTCTTCTGGCATGGGGAAGTAGCCATGCCTCAGGTACAAGAAGCTTCTTCTAGGAAACCATGATGCAGCCTGATCTGTGAATGCTGAAGTCTTCAGGGAAGGAGAGAAATGGAAAAGCAGCTGCACCAGAAATGAAATTTAAGGTATTCATAATATGTGCAAACTTTATAACTCATTATTTTCTAAGAGCCCATTTACTGACAGACGAATAAATACAACTTTGACTGAAAAGTACTATCACTTCAAGTCATGTCCTATTCAATTACATGTCATCAAATCAAGTGGAGAGCTGACAACATTTGACTTATAGAAGATTGTGGCCAACAAAGCACAATGCTAAAATGTCAAAAAGAAGATAACAATAAAGCTGAAATCTCTTGTATCACATAGAAAGATAGTATTAAAACTCAAGGACACCCATTCCACAGTTATGTGTGAACATAACTGTTATCATCCAGCTAAGTATGTTTTTATAGATTTATTTTACTCAGCTACTTTTAGTTGGTTGAGGTGATGTGAGATAATACAATTTTTGCTAATACCAAGATAAAATAATGGTGTCTGCTGTTCTCAAAAGGCAGCCTAGATGTACCCTGACAGGGGAAGGATCCACCCAGAAGCTGCCTGCAATGCTGGGAGTCCAATTAGCCCAGATGGCTCAGACTCCAGCAGCATTTGACACCCTTTTGCAGTCTGATGAGTACCAAAGTCAATCTCAATCATCACAGCTGGACATNCTTTCAGAAGACCTGTAGTCATTTTCCAAGATCCAGACTGTTCTTCTGCCTATCCAAGTGGTAGATGGTTATGTCATATTCTAAATTTGTACACAACTACAAAGCTGAGAAGATTTATTGAACTCAAAATCAGAAAGATGAATGTGCAGACCCTCCAGGTTCAAAGGTTCTTCCTTTCTTATTCACTGCTACTTGAGTGTCAGAGAAAAGCAATTGTTTTTTTTCACATTTGGTAATATCAGACTTTGTTGAAATAGCAACTGCTTGAAATGTCACCTTCAAGTACAAACCAAACCTGTTGTTTCATTCAGTTTTTCTGGTCAATAAATCAGATGGCAAAACAGTGTAACATCCAGATACAACTCTTCTAAAAGCAGTGCTTTTTGAGTATTTGGGGTGAAAATACCTGTAGAATATTTCAAAATTAACTGAGGAGCTGCCTCATAAATATTTTTCAAATCATCACTTACTTATAAACAAGAAAANGTTGAGATTTTTGCTCTAGTTAATTTAGGAACAAATTATAGATGAGGTAATTGAATCTCACTAGGTAAATTGTCTTCCTAAATTTAGATTATACTTTCTGGCAATCATGGCATGTAGTTGACATGTCCCATCATATGGAGAAGCATATAATTTGTGGGGTGGGTAAACAACCCCAGTCAGCAATATACTATTCTGGGATTATTGTCAGTGACAGAATACACTAACAACTGTCACTGCTGTTGGAAGAATGCTATGTTGAAGAATCCTAGAAAATATTAGTTTTTTACACAGATTCACACACAAATTCCATTTTAGGTTACAAAAACAGTATCACAACAGCCCAGCCTCGTTAAGAAAGAAGTGAGAATTTGTGTTGTTTACCACTTTGCTTCCACTAGTCAGTGACATTCCTTTTTGTTAATTCATTGGCAGGTTTCCTTCACAATCTGAGATAAAGTAAGTTTTCCTCTTGCAAGGGTTCCTGCCTGAACTCCTTTGTCTTTCCTGGGGATGTATTGAATTGGAAGGCAAGGTATTGCACAATTGATGCCAGGCTTTACTTAACAATTTATCTTCATAAGGGACAACCACACTTCCAAATTGAGGAAAAGCAGCAACTTCATGAGCCAGTTGCTTTCCAAATGTCCTCATTGGGATACAGTTGATTTTGCCAACACAGCAAAAGGAAAGTGAGAAGCTGAGGGATGACTTCAGCAATTACCAGGACAGAAAGTCTCTTCTGGCATGGGGAAGTAGCCATGCCTCAGGTACAAGAAGCTTCTTCTAGGAAACCATGATGCAGCCTGATCTGTGAATGCTGAAGTCTTCAGGGAAGGAGAGAAATGGAAAAGCAGCTGCACCAGAAATGAAATTTAAGGTATTCATAATATGTGCAAACTTTATAACTCATTATTTTCTAAGAGCCCATTTACTGACAGACGAATAAATACAACTTTGACTGAAAAGTACTATCACTTCAAGTCATGTCCTATTCAATTACATGTCATCAAATCAAGTGGAGAGCTGACAACATTTGACTTATAGAAGATTGTGGCCAACAAAGCACAATGCTAAAATGTCAAAAAGAAGATAACAATAAAGCTGAAATCTCTTGTATCACATAGAAAGATAGTATTAAAACTCAAGGACACCCATTCCACAGTTATGTGTGAACATAACTGTTATCATCCAGCTAAGTATGTTTTTATAGATTTATTTTACTCAGCTACTTTTAGTTGGTTGAGGTGATGTGAGATAATACAATTTTTGCTAATACCAAGATAAAATAATGGTGTCTGCTGTTCTCAAAAGGCAGCCTAGATGTACCCTGACAGGGGAAGGATCCACCCAGAAGCTGCCTGCAATGCTGGGAGTCCAATTAGCCCAGATGGCTCAGACTCCAGCAGCATTTGACACCCTTTTGCAGTCTGATGAGTACCAAAGTCAATCTCAATCATCACAGCTGGACATACACAGACACACACAGACACACACATATGAGGACCTGACTATCTTTTGTTGTGGTCATACCATGTCCTGAAGTGCCACAGCTCACACATCTTTAAAATACTTTCGGTGATGGTGAGTTCCTCAACAGCCTGTTCCAATGCCTGTCCACCATTTCAGTAAGGATTTTTTTTCCTAATATCCAATCTAAATGTTTCTTAGCGCAACTTGAGGATGTTTTCTTCCTTTTTGTCACTTGTTACCTCGGAGAAGAGGCTGATCCCCACCTCGCTACACCCTTTTTTCAAGTAGTTGTAGAGAGTGATAAAGTCNCAGTTTTTCTGGTCAATAAATCAGATGGCAAAACAGTGTAACATCCAGATACAACTCTTCTAAAAGCAGTGCTTTTTGAGTATTTGGGGTGAAAATACCTGTAGAATATTTCAAAATTAACTGAGGAGCTGCCTCATAAATATTTTTCAAATCATCACTTACTTATAAACAAGAAAAATACTGATAATCTAGGTAGTANTGTGTATAAAATCTGAAAATGAGACAGCCAATTTATTAGACATTCACTTGCATGTACAGTATTACTACTATGCTTAAAGGACTAGACTAAAAGTTTTCGATCCTTAAACATGAGCAATAGTTCAGTAAAATAAAAGTTTAATTTCCATTTCCATGGTGATACTAACTAANCACACACAAATTCCATTTTAGGTTACAAAAACAGTATCACAACAGCCCAGCCTCGTTAAGAAAGAAGTGAGAATTTGTGTTGTTTACCACTTTGCTTCCACTAGTCAGTGACATTCCTTTTTGTTAATTCATTGGCAGGTTTCCTTCACAATCTGAGATAAAGTAAGTTTTCCTCTTGCAAGGGTTCCTGCCTGAACTCCTTTGTCTTTCCTGGGGATGTATTGAATTGGAAGGCAAGGTATTGCACAATTGATGCCAGGCTTTACTTAACAATTTATCTTCATAAGGGACAACCACACTTCCAAATTGAGGAAAAGCAGCAACTTCATGAGCCAGTTGCTTTCCAAATGTCCTCATTGGGATACAGTTGATTTTGCCAACACAGCAAAAGGAAAGTGAGAAGCTGAGGGATGACTTCAGCAATTACCAGGACAGAAAGTCTCTTCTGGCATGGGGAAGTAGCCATGCCTCAGGTACAAGAAGCTTCTTCTAGGAAACCATGATGCAGCCTGATCTGTGAATGCTGAAGTCTTCAGGGAAGGAGAGAAATGGAAAAGCAGCTGCACCAGAAATGAAATTTAAGGTATTCATAATATGTGCAAACTTTATAACTCATTATTTTCTAAGAGCCCATTTACTGACAGACGAATAAATACAACTTTGACTGAAAAGTACTATCACTTCAAGTCATGTCCTATTCAATTACATGTCATCAAATCAAGTGGAGAGCTGACAACATTTGACTTATAGAAGATTGTGGCCAACAAAGCACAATGCTAAAATGTCAAAAAGAAGATAACAATAAAGCTGAAATCTCTTGTATCACATAGAAAGATAGTATTAAAACTCAAGGACACCCATTCCACAGTTATGTGTGAACATAACTGTTATCATCCAGCTAAGTATGTTTTTATAGATTTATTTTACTCAGCTACTTTTAGTTGGTTGAGGTGATGTGAGATAATACAATTTTTGCTAATACCAAGATAAAATAATGGTGTCTGCTGTTCTCAAAAGGCAGCCTAGATGTACCCTGACAGGGGAAGGATCCACCCAGAAGCTGCCTGCAATGCTGGGAGTCCAATTAGCCCAGATGGCTCAGACTCCAGCAGCATTTGACACCCTTTTGCAGTCTGATGAGTACCAAAGTCAATCTCAATCATCACAGCTGGACATACACAGACACACACAGACACACACATATGAGGACCTGACTATCTTTTGTTGTGGTCATACCATGTCCTGAAGTGCCACAGCTCACACATCTTTAAAATACTTTCGGTGATGGTGAGTTCCTCAACAGCCTGTTCCAATGCCTGTCCACCATTTCAGTAAGGATTTTTTTTCCTAATATCCAATCTAAATGTTTCTTAGCGCAACTTGAGGATGTTTTCTTCCTTTTTGTCACTTGTTACCTCGGAGAAGAGGCTGATCCCCACCTCGCTACACCCTTTTTTCAAGTAGTTGTAGAGAGTGATAAAGTCACCCTGAGTCTCCTTTTCTCTTGTGGGAAGAACTACTAAGGGTCTAGTTCTTGCTATTCAGTCAATGGACTTGCATTCTAATTGTTGGGGATAGAGTGCTGTGATTAATTTAAGAAAAGTTTCACACAGGAAATTGCAAGTAGAAATCTCAGCTAAAAATCAGACATATTTGTGTATAAAATCTGAAAATGAGACAGCCAATTTATTAGACATTCACTTGCATGTACAGTATTACTACTATGCTTAAAGGACTAGACTAAAAGTTTTCGATCCTTAAACATGAGCAATAGTTCAGTAAAATAAAAGTTTAATTTCCATTTCCATGGTGATACTAACTAATTCATGTGGTCTTCTTAACAACATTATTGTAAATGAGACAGAAGGACATAACAGCAAAAATTAATTGTCATGCCCAGATAGCCTGTTGGATAATCCAATGTAGGTATAATCCCAGATTATTGATGATTGCAGACTGCAGGATTTCAAGTAAAATGAAAAAAAAAAAAAAAACACCTGTATAACATTTTTTTATTAATATTACTATTCTGCACATGCACCAATAAATATGTTTAAAAGTTTTTAGGACAAATAAATTCTAAAAATTTTAACTTTACAATCTTTGCTTTTACCACTGCTTCAAGGCCAGAAAATAAATTCCTCTTACACTTGAAAAGGGTGACACTGCCTTACTTTGCAGATTGCTTTTACAAAAATACTGTAAAACCCACGACGACAAATCACATGATAATCAGCTTAGTTTAGATTTTTCCTGTATTTCAGAATAACTTATTTCTGTACGCTTAATATAGATGATAAAATTTCATTTTGAAACCAAATAAGTCGGCTACATCCTTAAGAAAAATCACTTCTTTCATATTTTTCAGATCAATTTTTTCCTCTTAAATGTATTTGAGATTAAAATACTGTAGCATATGTGACACGACAGATTGTTCCTGTTGTTGACTGTCCAGGGATATCCATTAAAATACAGAAATGTAGACAGGAATTTTGAAATAAAATTTGGAATTGTGTAATGAATATTCAAGCAGACTTAAGTGTTGAATTACCATAAGACCATAAACTTTGTGCTAGAGTTATCAACTGAAGCAAGCAGTCTCACAGGATCAGAGAACACTTTAGAAACACAGTGCTTTTCAGATTAAAACTAGGACTTTATAGGGCAGTGTGTATGTGTGTATCTGTGTGTGTTAAACCTTTTCCCCACCTTTCTGTTTGTTTTTTCCAAGTTCTGTATCATCTTAATATTTAAATGTCTAGAACAAAGATCAGAGAGTTTATCTGTACGGAAAAAATTCAGACTTTTCATTCAATTCTGAGGAGAAAAAATAGAGTCTAAAATAGAACGTGGCATAATTGTTAAAACATAATTTATTAAACATCTGTTGGCAAAAATAGCAAATTCATGTGTACTAAAGTTATATACACTGCATGTTACTACAGACTCTCTCTCATATTTAGCACTTCTTACTGCATGTAATCAGAGTAGAGAAGTCATATTAAACTCCTTCACAAACAGTTATGAAGGGCAGAGGACCAGATAACGCAGAAAATCTGTAACAGAGTGAGGACCTTTATTGATATAATGTAGCAGTTTGCACACTATACTTAATTTTACCAGGGTATAGGAAAAAACAGAAGAAAATTACAGCCACACTCCTACATGCATGCTCCTACATGCATGCATCTATATATTTAATTAGGCCCACCCTCAGAGCATGTTAATCCTGTTCAAGCTGCATGGGTCACGCACAACCTGCTCTTATGTCAGTATTGGCACGCAAGGAAAGGTAGAAGGTAAGAAAAAATAATCAAGGCTAAGAGAAAGGAGAAAGTAAACTGCAACTGGAATTCCAGGCACAATTTACAGGTAAATTACAAATTTAATTTTCAGGACTTTTTACTTTTTACTTGGCTGGTAGGAGCAACTGACTGCAGTTGCAATGCTGAAGTAGGCAGCATTATGTGAGCACTAGCAGCATATGAGTTATGAAAGTCCGTGAGATGAAGATGACAGATGAAGAGGGGGAAATGCTGGCACTATCAAAATTTTTGTCCATGCAGACAGCCATGGCTATAACACCTAGAGTGTGGTTTGAGAGTGCTGCAATGCAAAACCACAGAAAGCATAGGTTGGAAGGCACTTCAAGTGGCCATCCAGTCCCATCTCCTGCTAAAAGCAAAGAACAATTAAAAATAATATCATATTGTTTAAAACTTTACCCAGTGAAACCTCCACATCTCAGGTTAGCAGTGCCACAGTGGAAAGTTGTATTTTTTTCCTAGTATATGACTGGAAATTCTCTTGCTGTAACTTAAGCCTGCTACTTTTCATCCCGTTGCTGGGTTCTTCTTCCTCCCAGCATGTCTGGATCTTCAGCTTCCACGTTCCAGAAATCCAGTACTCTCAGCTTCTCCTACTAACTGTGCTCCAATTCTCCAGTTATCTTGGTGGACATCTTACAGTTTGTCAGTATCTTATTGGTACTGGGAGATGTGAAACTCAGCATAATAGTCAAGGTAAGAGAAGTCAAACTATCCCTTCCTTAAACCTGCTTCCTAGACTTTGCCATTGCAGCCCAGTATGCAGTTAGCCTTTGTGAAAGTTTGGGTTGGCTCGCTTCGGCAGTACATATACTAAAATTGGAATGATACAGAGAAGCTTATCATGGCCCCTGCACAAGGATGACACACAAATTCATGAAGCGTTCCATATTTTNAACACAGATAAGCCAGGCCTAAACACCGAGAGCCTGTCAGCATGCTAACCTGAGAAGGAAAAGAAACAAAAGAGAAAGAACACCTCTCCCTTTGGCTTATATACACATGATTACATAAAGAGATGGGATGGAATACTTCCTAGATTTTGACCCTGGTTACCAAAAAACAAACCATCACAGCCTTCTTTACTGCAAGGACACACTGCTGACCCATGTTCAACTTCTTGTCCAATAGGACCCTCAAAACTTTTTCTTCAAAAACCCTTTCCAGGAGTCATCCTGGAGTACTGAGTTCCTTCATCAAAGGTGCATGACCCTGCATGTGTCCTTGTTGAATTTTGGGATATTCCTGTCTTCCCTTTTCTTTTGATAGTAGCCTTGCATTCTCTTTGACCTTAGTCGGTCCCCTTGAGCAGCATTCAGGTTTATGAAATGCACCACAAAGCTGAGTCTGATTTATGAACTTGCCAGGAACTACATCCCATGTGAATTGTTAAAGATATTACACAGTATTGTTTTCAAGATGAGACCCTGATGAATGCCACTAGTAACTAACCCTTCAGCTGTCAGCACTATCCTCTGACAGTCCAGCCAGTTTTTAACCCACCTAGTAGTCCATTCATCCAGTCTGTACCTTCCCAACTTGCTTATGAGTATATTGTGAGAGACCATTCTGAAAGGCTAAAGTGAAGGTTAAAGTATCTGCTGCACTCCACCCGTGAGCTAACTCACCAGAGAGGGCAGTCTGGCTGGTCAGGCATAGTGTTCCCTTTGCAAACCTAGGCTATTTTCAGACTTGTTCTTTTTGAATATATATATATTTGGGTAGATACTCTGTCTCTGATTTCATCTGGCATGCATTCATAAATCACTAAAACCCAGTATTCCAATATTTCCTTATAACCTGCCAGCTAAGCTGTGTGCTTTGAGTGTGCCCCTATAGCTTGGTGCACCAAGCAGCCAGGAAATAAAATGCTCTCAAAGACATTTGCAAGGCAGTGAAGGTTCTCCCTCTAGCTCAAGGAGGACCACATTTGTTAATACACTCAGGTATGCACGACCAAGAAGTACTTATTTCAATTTAGGTAGAAACAGTACTCTTTTGAGTTACTTGGCTTGGCTCATGCAAGCTGGATTTAGGCTATAAAACATGGAAGTGGTTACTTGCGTTTTGGGGTTAAACCTTCTCTGTTAAATGGTGGAAAGAATGGAAAGAACTATGCTGCCTTGCTCTTCATTAAAACATATCAATAGTTATTCTGATTCTCTATGTCTTGCATCATTCCACTTGCTTAAAGAGGGTATTATTTTTACATGATCCTGTGGAGATTTCATAAGGAGAGTGATCTCACATCCTGTACTTGTTACATTTTTAACATCCTTACTGATGGATGGTTTATTTTCAGCATGGAATTCAGAGCAAGACATACCATATAGATGAGAACAAAACTTACTAACCTTACAATAATTTTTAGACTTTCTTTAGTTGCACTTGGAGATCAGTCAAATGACTGGGAAAAAAAAAAAAGGGGAGAAAAAAATTTCAAAATTACATTCAATGCATAGTTTATTTTTTTTCTTTCCAAATTATCCTGGTTTCCCCATACTTGCTCTTAATGGGGTATCTTGCCCTGATGCTCCACAATTTTAAACCTATACTATCACTGCCCTTAGTTAAATTGCAAAATTGTTTGCATGGATTGATTTTTTCCAATTAGACCATGCTGTTTGCATATACACTTCATGTTTTGTTAGAATAATTGGATAGAATAGTTTACAGGGTTAATTATAAACATTGTAATACAGAAAATTATTTTTTCCTATCTGCTCACTAGAAAAAAAGAAGTCTAATTTCATCTAGCAGTGGGATTACCCATCCATTAAAATAGTCTTCCTAGGGATGGAATCAGATGAAATGTGGGATTTCTAGTTTGCAAGGGATTTATTTCAGTGTTTTTCAATTTTGAACCAACTTGACAGAAAATTCTCTGTCTTGTGTGTGTATTTTATAGAATTTAGTTTATAGAAATACCCTAGTAAGAACAAGGAAGCTCTGTCTCAGGATCTCCAAGTCTTCTGATTCTGCAAGAAGGATCCAGGTCACTTGGGACTTCCAAAGAGTCCACTGTAATCCAAGATGCCAAAGTCCTGAAAGCTGGTAGGGAATATGAGGAGGCCAGGGATATCCCACTGCAGTCCTTGGCTTCCAGGCAGAGCCAAGAGTTCAAAGTCTCCCAGGGATTTCTGCCTGTTTGGTCCATTACTGGAAGCCTTAGTGCACATGGAGCCAGAAGAAAAAGGATAGGCTAACAGGCTATTTGATAGCTGACCCAATATATTTCTGAGTAACTGTTTTCTAATAAATCCCTCTAGTACTGGAAAATTCCCTAAGTGGGTCTGCCTGTAGCATGAAGTAGGTCTAAGACTGTTGATCTTTCACCTATCTGAGTCTTTCAAATTTGTAGTTAATTCTATTCAATGCTAGTATTGCGTTAGAACTTTGCCACTGTTGTGTGGTTTGTAGTTTTACATTTTGGGGCTCCTTTCCAAAGAATATCTGTATTTTCATTTGCATCCCTACTCACATAACCATTCTGCTGGAACACTGTTATCTTGACTAATTGTTCTATTATTCATTAATCTTACTGTGCCCAAGTCTTTATCTAGGTCTCTGCATGAGAAGAAAAAAATACCACACATTGTGCCTATGATATGTTTATGCTATTTCTTACTTCACTGAAAAGAAATGGCATGTGAGTTTAGAATTAATCTCCAGAAGAACAAAGTTTGTATCTTAAAAGGGAACTTCAAGCAAAGGCCTAGCACATTGGTTGCTTCCCTCCCCTCCCTCTCCCTTCCCTCTGTTCCGCTCCCCTTCTCTTCCTCTCACAAAGATACTTACAGGTAGGATAAATGAAAATACAAGCCTAGAAGAAGGTCTTTAAGTCTTATTCTGGGCTACCCTTAAATGATCTAGGTAAAAAAACCTTTCTCACAAACTGCAGGTGCTCCACTTAACCGAAGTAATTTAAGAACTGTTCCCGTAGGCATTCTACAAGGCAGTACCAGAATGTCTGGGTTCTAAGAGCTTGAAGTCACCTTCCAGTTTGTAGACTAAACATTATTTACCATATTTCTAACTTGTCTCCTCTGTTTTAAATTCATCTCTCTAATATATGGTTTGTCAGAACAAGCAACACTCAATGACTTGCACATCCTAAGATACACACTTACCCACAAGTGTGTCTCATATCACCTGCTACACTGTTAGAGCCTGAACTTTTCTTACTCCATCATTTCCCACATATGATCTCTTACCTAACAGAATTAATCATTAGTAGTCTCTAAGAACTTGTGTAACTGAATGCTAAAATAGACCTACCCAAATCTCATGTATTTAGTCCAACAATAGCATGCAAACGGAAACAGAATCTTTTTAGCTAATCCTATGATTCTAATCATGCATGTCTCAGTATCATCTGACTGCATACTCTTCATATATGCGTCAAATTTTAATGGTTCTTAAAATGCTTTTTGGAAATAATAGTCATCATAAAGTACTGACCCAACCAATGACTCATTAAATTGTGGGACTGATAAAAACTTATCTTCCATTAAATTGATGATTCTAAATATTTAGACTTCGTCTTAGGATACTTATCAAGAGCCATGAAAATTATATATAAGTGTTCACCCTAACATAGTGGTGTCTCCATCCACCGAAAAACTTTTTACTGATGACAGGAGTCCAGCAAGACAATACTGATTTTACTGGGGCAGCAATGTTAGGGGGAACATAACAACTCAATGAACAACATGGTAAGCTTTGACATATGCACTGTGCATTCCATGAACAAGTTGTTCAAAACAACCAACTGTACAGTAGGAACAAGTTAAAAAAGAGAAAGGAAGGTGTGTAGCCAAACACAATAGTCAGAAATTTTCCTACCAAATTGCTATTGAAGTCTTCACCAATAAGCAAAGAAATATGTTCTGGTTTAAAGGTAAACTGGCAGGAAAAATGAACCCAACTCAAAAAATGAGATTATATACCAGCATTACAATTCAATTGAAAGATTACAATAAATGCAATAATATACAGAAAAAAAAAAGGTCTTGACCCACAAAAACAGATGTATAACCCAGCACCTGGGGACATGAACAGAATGGAGTTCATCAGCCCCAGTGCTGAGCGCCACATGGTTCCCCTGAGTACAAAGTAAAAGTGAAGAAAAACCTGTTTGTGAGGATGATGGTCACAGTCTTATTGAGAGTGGCAGTCACAGTTTTGTTGAGATTCTGGTCCTCCTCTGGATCCAACGAGTGGTGGTACCAGAAGTCCCAGAACCCCAAGATTATATATGCTCAGGTTCAGGTGGAAATGCTTAGTACCTCCCCCACGGTGGGGAGTTTCACAATGGGTGATTTACTCTGTGAGTCATGGGATATTTTTGAAATCCTTGATGGCCCATTAGCAGACATGACCCCTCAGGCTCGGTTTGAAAGTGCTAATGGCTCCCTGGAGGGGGGTTATCACACCTGAGTCATTCGGGTGAAAGCAGGAAAACTTTTCTATCTCACAGAGTTCTTAAACACCCAGCTTGTAGCCTGAGGGGTCAGGTGTGCCCTGGGCAGTTGCTGCCAACAATCCATTATTAACAGTTCATGAGAAATGACACAGAGGGTGTAGAATAAACAGTTTTGGTTCCACCCATACAATTATAAACTGGTCCTGACAACTGTAACTAGGCCAAAACACTATTTTTTTAATGAGACTGTGTACTGAAACATAGATACTTTCATTCCATGGGTGAAGAAGTTACCACAATAAAATGTGAAAGAAGCACTGTAACTCTCCATTCAAGTAAATCAAAGAAATAATGAATAGGTGAAAGTAAGCTTGCAAGATATCAGAATTACATAGAATCATTGAGTAGTTTGAGTTAGAAGGGACCTTTAAAGGTCATCTAGATTCAGTTGCCCTGCCACTAGATCAGGTTGCTCAAAGCCCCATCCGACATGGTCTTGAACTCTTCTAGAGACTTCCTTCTCCAGCTTTTTTGTAGGCCCCCTTCAGGTACTGGAACGCTGCTTTCTGTACCCCTCTTTCCTCTGAGATGAACTCCAGACCTTGAAGCCTTTCTTCATAGGTGCTCCAGCCCTTGGACCATCTCTATGGCCCTCATCTGGACTCACTCAAACAGGTCTATGTCCTTCTTGTTCTGAGGAACCCAGAACTTGATACAAAACTCCAAGTACAAGGGCAGAGTAGAGAGAGAGAGTCACCTCCCCTGACCTGCTGGCCACAGTGCTTTTGTTGCAGCTCAGGATATGGTTTGCTTTCTGAACTGCAAACACACATTGCTGGATGATGTCCTCCTGCTATGATTGAGTTATCAAAATTATTAGAAATGCCTCTGCCCAAATGAAGGCGCAAATGAGACCAGATGCCAAAGTCAATCGTATGGGTTTTATTTAATGGTAAATGTGAAACAGGAAGGGAGATAGAAAGAAATAGGAAAAGGAGGGGGAGGAGGAAAAGGAAGAGAGTGATAGAAAGAAGTTAAAATAGAAAATGTATCACCATTCCATAGATCTCGGTGGCATCCAGTTGGTCCAGTTCTTCGGGTCTTCTTGGTAGTGATGGTCTCCCAAAAAACCATAAAGTCCAATAGATTAATATACATCCATGAGATGCCAGGCACCTCACCGTGGTGGGAGAAGCTTTGCAGTCTCTTGTAACAGACTCTGGATTTGTTGCATCACTTGGATGATGTGCAGTCTTCCGGTGATAGAAGGCCTTAGGAATGAGTCAGGGGGGTACTTTGTGGGTCTTTGATGGTTTTTGACCACTTCTTTGCTGCCTTTCATGTGAATGTCTATGTGGTCTTCCTGAAGGGGAACGGGGTTACTCCTTTGGTTTGGTGAGGAAAGATTTCACCATCACACATCCAAAACTCTTCTCCCTCACCACCCACTGAGCTCAGCTAGGGCTGATTCTTAACACAGAGACATTCTTCCCTGAGCCTTGTTTATGTCTGCTCAGACCTGAGATGATTAGACAATAGTTCTATCTCAAGTATCTGTTCACATTCCAAATTCCAGTTAGGGGGCATTATGAGAATGGGGGGTGCTTTTGCAGTTTGTCTAAAGTTTTTCTATGATTTTGACAATGTATAAGATATTAATTACATTCACTCCATCACACCTCCTCAGGGTTGCTTTGCCCAGCCTGTATCCATGTCTACAATTGTCCTGACCTGTGGTCCTGAGAGGAAGGTGGGGGAGGGTAGAAACAAAGGGAGACACTCTGGGGAGTGAGGTAGGTGCTGCCAAAGCGAGTGCGAAGAGAGAGAGCTTTATTCAAACTGCTACAACTTAAATAGGGTCAGGGGGCTCAGTCCTGACCCCAGGAGCACCCTGGGAAGGTTTTGGGGAAGGGTCTGGGCCAGCCCCAGCCATACAAGGCAAGACCCTTCAAAACTGGCAACACAGAGGCAGGTACATAGCATGTAAGGGAATGGTACCCTGCTGCAGGCAGGGACCAATCAGGGATGGGTTACACGACATGAGGGATAGAAGTTTCCAGCAGGAACACACAGTGAAACAAAGGGAAAACATGTAGAATGATAAAATCCTCAAACTTTGTACAGATTTCAAACTGCAAACAGTCCTTAACATAGCAAGAGTCCATACAAACACAGCGAACAGTTCTCAGAGCTCAGGCAGTCACAGATTTGTGCTGCCTTCCACAGCTAATCCCTCTTCTCTCCTCCAACACTGACCCAGGTGCAACACCTTGCACTTGCCTTTCTTGAGCTTCACTGCATTTAACCAGGCCCTTCTCTCAAGTAAACACAAAGCTTGTGATAGCAGAAAAAGACAGGACACATTGACACATGTCACATCATTATACTTTATATAGCATGACCTCAGCTCCAGAGCATTTCCTTCCTTTAATGTTACTTAAAATCTGCCCTATTCTTTTCTGTCTGTTGTTGCTTTTTCTGTCATACTTCCATGAAATGTCATGGAGATATTCCTCCTGAGGCAGGGAGCATAAAAGCTCTAATTTTTGACAGCAATTTGATGTAAGCTGACAATGCATCATTAAAATGTCATCCACTGTAAACTTGAAAAAGGCAAATAGCTCTAGCTAGGGTTGTGTGGAAACATAACACAGCCCTGCTTCACCATCTAGAGAAAACACTGCTATCCTGACCCGCAAATAAATGTCACTTTGTACCCTTGTTATGCTGACTCAGTTAGAAGCACTAAACCTCTTACTACCATAAAAAGAAACAAGTCCTGAAAGTGATAAAGAATGAGTAAATTACTGGTGGAAAAATAAACACTCTATTAATGAAGTAGTTCAATTATAATAAAAACTAGCAGAAACAAATACGCAATATTATTTTATCCCATATGGTATTTCTTAGTTTCAGGTTCAATTTTGTTTGCTGGTGAATTTACATCCTTTTCCAAGCTAAATGTTACCTTCAGGTTTGATAGAATGAGAACATTAGAGATTTATCAGAGAGCTTCATTTCAATGTCAGTTGGAGAGAGTGACATCCTGTCCTCATGCACTAAGCTGCATTTCTCATCAAAATCTTTCACTCTGTTATGGATGGGGAAAATGGCTGGTGAAACTGAGTGTACAATTTTTTTTTTTT
>VXBX01001899.1:790-28922 GCA_013400415.1 Scytalopus superciliaris | reverse complement strand
TGATGATGATCTGTACAGTATATACTGAAATACAGATGCTTGCAGAAGCACTTCTTAAAAGTCAGGGTTTTTTTTAATTAATGAGCTAGACTTACACATGCTAATGCATACAGCCCTTGGGAAACACTTCAATAAAAATGAAACCTATGATCAATACCCCAGGTATGTTCTCCTGTTTGACTGAAATAGATACCATGAAAAATCTTCAGACAAGTCTACAGCAATGCTCCCTTTTTTTGGATGTTGCAGCACCATCTAAAGACATGAAACCTATGAGTTACCAGGACTTGACTCACAGAAGGCATCTAAACAAAGTCATATAAAGGTCTAATTCATTCTTTAAAGTAAATACAACAATCTGTAGATTACAACATCATAAACTGCCACAGAGATTCCATCTCATCTTCCCTCCAAAACCCTGCTTTTCAGCTCCTTTTTCAAAAACTACCAGCGGTGGAGAATTCACCACAGCCCTTGACAATTTGTTCCAGTGCTTAGTTATCATCACTTGCAGAAAGACAACTTTATTCCCCATCTAGGCCAGTCCATCTGCCCCTTTTTGCCAGTTACACTCATGCCTACTAATCCAAACAGCCTTTTAATCCTCATCCCTTTTCCTCACAGAGAGGGCTTAGATTGCTTCTGAACCTTTTCCACTGTAAGCCAAATAGACCAAGTTTTTAGTTTTCCCTGATGCAGGACATTTTGTAATCCTTTAAGAATTCTCATGGCTCTTCTCCAAATTTTTTGTATTGTTTGCATTATCCTCCTTAAGTTGTCAATATCAGAGCTGGAGATAGTCAGCCTGTAACTGCAGCAGGAATGCCATATGAAGAAGTTATACAAGCTCTCTGCTCCTACTAGATTCTGTATCCATTGTGTTGCACATGTTGATGCTTTTTGACAAAGGGAAGTTAGAAATAAAGAGCTCTGTGTTTCTGTTTGGAAGATGTCCCTCTTCCATCTATACTGAAAGCACTGAAGGAGCCTGAACCATTGCAACTTAGTGCTGTGTGCTTTGCTCAAAACGAGGCAGGGAGTCATGGGCTTTTGCAAACGCAAGCCACCAACACAGAAGAACCCAGTTTTGGCATATTTTAAATAAACAATTGTTTTAGGGAGTGATGATTCATCTTTTCCTTTATCTATTAAAAAAGCCTGACAACAAATATGTATTAGGTGCCCAAGGGTATCATGGAGCTATGATATGGTCTCAACAACAAGCAACGACTTGCAATAATGTGAAAGGTCAAACTTGAAAGCAGACAATAAAGAGCAATTGCTGGAGCTGTGTTCACCCCACCATGCAGGGAGACAGCTGGCCAGTTGTGCCAGACACGAACAGCCAGTGTGAATTGTGTGTAGGGCTCTTGCCACTGCATGCATCATGTGGTTGTCTGGGGTTGCCTTTCAGTCCTAACTGAGTGTATGTCTTCAAGGTTTTAAGTCAAACATCAATTCCCAAACATGCATCTCATATACACAAGCTTGCAGGCCAGTAATGCTAACAAAAAGTCAATAGCTGTTAACAGATAAGCCTTGCACGTTTAGAAACAAGGATAGCAAACCCATACTGTGTACCACTATTTTCTGGGAATTAGCCTTGGATACGGTCTCTGTGATTACCCTGGAGCAGCCTGTACACCAGTCTGTTTCAAATTGTGCTGATGCTTTGCAAATTCAGAGCTTCTGGAAACACTCTCAAAGCTGGAGCACAGCCTGTGATTTCAAAGGAGGCAGTGGGAAAGTAAACAAAAGATGGCATAAAGTAGATTTTTGGTTCAGTTGGCTGGTTTATTTTTGTTTGTTAGTTGATTCACCCTTTTCATTGGACCTCTTTTGCTTTAGTTATATTTTACACCTCCTACAATGTGGCATCTTCACAAATATAAGATAAATTGTTAAGTATAATGCAGCAAAATTACGTGCCATGTGACACTGATAAGGCATATAAACTAAAACCACATTTTTTAGCACATATATATGTCAACAAGGGATATAGAAGTGTGTTTGTTTGTGTGTGTGGTTTTAAACAAGTTTGAGAATCTTACTTTTAACTCTCCTTCTATGGTTTCCTGTAGAAGCGTGCTTGTTTTAGCAATATTTGGGAAATGTTAACTTTTATTATTTGGGAAGTAGCCACAAAATTAATCTGATGCATCTAGAGCATAAATACTCCTCTGCAGTTAAACTAGAGGATAGTACTCAGGAGTTGAAATTAATTCAAATAAACTGATGAGGTTGGAATTAGTTAAAAAAAGGAAAGAGATATAGATCATACTTATGAGGGGTTATGGCTGTATAAGCAATTTAGAAGTTTCTATTTCTCTTTTTAATGTAGGCAATGGGTGAAACTGGCAAGAGAATTGCTAGAATGAAGCCCTTTGGAAAGGGAGAGTAATACATAAACCATTCTTCAGCCTTTATCACAGAAATTGGCAAGAATTCTGGGGAAGTGTCATTGTAAATAACCTGGAAGCTCCAGAGTAAATTGCTTTTCTCATGGACTTATGTATTTTAGAATTTCCTTTCATCTTTCAGTTCTTGGTTACCCCATAAGCATTTTGTTTCTAGTTTCCTTATGATGACATTCTTACCACATGAAAGAAAAAGATTTAAGTAATGAATTTACTCTTGACTTTTGCAAAGATGGTCTTTGAGGAAACGTTTTTAAAAGTTGATGTAGCTGTCTGGCTGCAGTAAACTAAAGAAATGGTGATATGAGAGGTACAGCAGACAGAAGAAGCATGTAGAACAACCACCCTGCTTTTGTATGTCTGATTTGTCATTCTGATGCTCGATGTCTTTTAAGAAAGATGTTCATTAACAACAAATCTCATTCTCCATTTCCACATCCACAGAAAAAACAGTGTGCTTACATTTTTTTGCTTGCATGTGTGTGAATGAGCATTACTGAATTAGTGCAAAACATTTGTAAGCTCTTGCTGTAAAGAAATACAGGCCTTTAACTTTTACATTGTAAAGACAGCCTGAGTGTAAGTTTAGGAGACATCCCATTAGGTGACTTCTGCCTGCACAGAGCAGAAAGCAGCTCAGCAAAGGTCAGTGTGGGGAACAGCCAAAGCAGGTACTGCTGCTGCTACTGCAAAAGTCTTGAGGTGATCCATGTGCATTGGATTCAGTTCATTGTGGAAGTTCACCCTGTTCCCTTTCTGCAGAGGAAGGCTCCTTGGACTTTCTTTCCATGTGAAAATCATGCTGGGCTTACCATTGAGGACTCTGCACTCAATTTTTAAAAATATCCAACAAAAACGCAGGCAGTGGGAGTAGGGATGAGAAGACTGGGAACAAAAGTCCAGAAGCAGCTTCCACATGTTAATTTTGTACTTGTTCCAGTTCAAATAACAAAGAAGTTGTTTTCTTTTTTTTAAGAACTGTTTTTGACTCTTAAAAAATGAGTAAACTTCATAGAAAACTGTCTGCACACATAAAATCCACTAGCACTGCTAATGTAGGTGCCTTATTGCCAGCCTCAGCGAGAGAGTATAATGGCAAACTTTCAGTCTTAGTCTGACCATGTTCTTCCACAGATGTCTGTGCAGCTGGTGTAGTGCCCACCTGATGAATGTCATTCTCCAATACTTTCAAAGCAACTTCTGCTGAAAGCTCTCTATTTAGGTCTAAAAATACATGGAATCAAATACAACCAGATTCCAGCACTGTACAAAATATATGTTCTCAGTCATAACCCAAACTGTTACATATATATATATAAAGTTTGGTTTTAATTTGCTATAACTTCGAAAAAATTGGTGTGGTCTGGTTTGTTATGTTATTTTAGGAAACAAATGCAAAATGTTTATTTAACTTTAAGCAGCTCTGAAACTTGCCTACTGTAACCCATAATCCTCTGATATTTTTAGATGAATGCTTTTAGCCCCGACACCATGAATGCAATGCATTCTATGTAGCCTTCTGTGGTTTCATAGAATAAAAATAATCTAGGACTATACAAACAGTAAGGGGGAAAAAAAGAAAAAGCAAAACCCAAAACCACAGAACAGAACTATTTCTACAACTTGAAGAATTGTGTCATGTTGTTAAAAAAAGTTCATACTTTCATTTTTGTCATATGGAACTTTTCTTAGCAAGGATCATCTAACACTACTAGAACTAATGTGCCATCTTGCCTGTATGATATTAAAATATCCCTGAGTAGCTAAGTACAGCTGCTTCTTACAGAGATTCACAAAAAACCCCAAGTGGGTCCTTTATCCAGCTTACATTTTGAAAAGGCTGGACTTGCTCACTTGAATAACAAAGCAAAATAGGATAATCCTCACTGCCAATAGTGACAAAAATCTGGAGGTGCCATCAATAACTCTGTCATCACTGACACTAATCAACAACTCAGCCTATGAAAAGATACATATTACACATTTCTAATCATCAGTCTTCTATGTCCTATTATGTATTTTTCCTTTCTATTTTTCATTTTGCCCCTCTCACCTCCTTTGCCCCTGCCCGGCCACTCTTCACAGATCTCAGAAATGATCCAGTCATCATAAAATGCATTGGTTTTTAATTTTTTTCCCCAAAGTCTGCATTTCTCCTACACATCTTTTGTATCTCTGTATCTGTATAATTAGCTGCAAGTCTCATTTTTCATTTACAAAGTAATGTTTCTGATCATTATGGTTGTCAAAGAATATAAACCCCAAAGGTTTGGGTCCAAAATTAATATTAAAAAACCCTTCCAAAGTTTAAGAATTGTTGTGTTTTTAAGCCAACTATTGTATGCTGGGAAGCTTTTCCTCATGTTTTCAATGTTCATATTTACTGGAACTACACTCAGAAAAATTAGAGGTTATCAGAGGAGCAATTCTGTGAGTAAATGTTTAAAAATGTGGAATGCAATAATATATAGCTAGGGCTCTATTAACCCTGGGACCTGGAAAAGTGTTTTTTTTCCACACGTAGATTTCTGTGAGGAAAGCTTCATCCTTCAGGGAAGAAAACAGGTTTAGAAACAGAAGGCACTCTGTGAAGAAAAATACCACTTTTTAGTATAACAAAACTATTTATTTTAGTGAATTTAAAAGCTACCAAAGATGTGGATCAGTACATGCTAATACAAAAGAAAATACCATAAATAAATATTCCGAAGAGGGAAAGTTTTCCTTTAAAAATAGAGAATATGAACAACTTTATCAAATATGTTGAATTGAGAATTTGTTCTATTACTGGCTCATCACAGCCTATCTGCATGGCATAATATGCATCTATAAATAACCTCACTTACACTGCTATTGTGTACTGCCTCTTTATTTTGAAATCTCCCTAGAATAGTCACACAGTTTTTCTGCTTCACTGTCCAAACCATGCATGATTTCATCTTTCAGTAACATTCAGAGGAAACACGTATTTTCAGTACAAAATGGGCCTAATGTACCTATTATATGCATGGAAGAAAAATCTAATTACAGAGTTAAGGTCTATTATATGAAATACAGTGAAACTTTTTGACTTCAATGCAAATATATGGGCATGCAATTGTAAATTAAGCATAAATGCAAATTAAAGGTATATAAGAAATCTTACGTAGGATGATCCAGTTTTTGCATGAGCACATGTTCATGGTACACTTAGAGGCCTTTAACATGGTTGCTGATTAAGCTGTTGGTACTTGAGTACAGTGTCAAGCACCCCAAAAAACCATAAAGTACTTCACAAGCTACTAAGATTCAAAAACCTAATGAAATATACTTGTCGCTGGCAAAATCATAAGCAGTGAGTGGCCATGCACAGGCACAACACTTCTTATTCCAATCCTTACAATGTTGCACATATCAAAAGGCTTTAATTTTGATTTCCTTGGCACGATTATTTTTACTCCTAATTAACGCACTGGCTGTTTAGAAGTTTAGCTTGAGTTACTCTGGCACAGAAGCAGACTCAATGCAGATTTGACTGAACAATTTCTCCCTTAGCTACCCATCTGGATTACAACAGTGTAAACCACCAGAAGAATATGGATCAATATTATACTCAAGTCCATTCTGATGCCCAGCCTTTTGACACAATATATCGATTGAGCAGAAAACATTGACAAAATAAAGCAATTTGTTCAAATCTTGAGATAAAATTTCCAGGGTCTTTCCTCTCATCACTCTCAACAACTCCCTTGTGCATCTTTTCTGTGGAACAGACTCAAGATTCTTCAAAGTATTTAGGTGCTAAACTCATTGTGAAATAATGTGGTGGAGCTTTGTTCCCCAGAGCTATTTGCTGTGCTCTTCCTATCCATAACCAAGCTTCTACACATAAAATACTAGAAACCCAAATAAAACATTTCCAGTGTAGTCATATTTTCATTATGCCTAATTGAAAATTTTGACCTGCAGAACCAAAGTTCCACTCTTGTCAGGCCAACATTTGGCTTACTAATTATTTTTTTCAAGAAATTGTTCACATTAAGATCTTAGAATGCTTTTAGGAAGCTTTTTAGGAAGTTGAAAAGGAATTCCAGTGTCCTCTGGAATACTGGTGAGGCATGAAAATGCCATTAGTGATGCTCTTATGCTTATGCAATGTATTAAAACTAAATTCAAAAGAATACACAAATAAATCGTAAATTTGTTTATTATGAAATTACTTTTTAAAAAGCATAGAATTGTCAATGTTTTACATATTTTTTTCTCAACTGATCATGGGATTTTGAGTTTATAGTGGCACACAAAATTGTCACAAAGCATTTAACGCTGTTCGTAAGACAAGGGAAAAAAAACCAAACAAACAACAAGATACCTTATATGACACTTTTCCCATGCTTGTTTTTATTACTTGTGCATCTTGCAAGAAATAAAGAAAATAACTATTCACAATCTGGAGAGGGTGATGGCATGCGGAATGCTCATGCCCCAAGGGATGAGGTAGGAAAAAGTTTTTTTATTGAAATGGTCCACGTCTTCTATAGGATCGGTAGGGAAGGTTCTGGAATGGGGTCGAACTTGGGAGGGGTTTAGGGAAGAGCCTGGAAGGGGTTTGCAATACAAGGCAAAAGCGTCCAAAATTGGGAACACAGGGGCAAATGCAGACCATATAAGGAAATGTTACCCTGCTGCAAGCAGGGACCAATGAAGGGGTGAGTTACAAGCCATGAGGGATGGAAAATTCCAGCAGGGACACACAGTAAAACAAAGGAAAAAACATATAACATGATAAAATCCTCAAATGGAGTGCAGACTTTAAACTGCAAACAATCCTTAAACATAGCAGCAGTCCATAAAAATGCAGCAAGCAGTCTTCCAGAGCTCAGGCAATCGCAGATCTGGGTTGTTTAAGCTGTTCTTCCACAGCTCATACCTCTCTCCTCCAACAATGGCAGAATCCACCCCCAGTGTCTCTGAAGATTTGACCCATCCTTTCAGTCCTGCTGGCGTTACCTGTCTTTGGCTGTGTTGGAGCAGGCTAGCTCCATGGCATACCTTATAGTCCTGTCTCTGTCACCAAGTCCTTTTGGTTACTGCCTGCCAATTGCATGTGGCCTTCATCTGCAAGTAGTCAGGATGCAAAAGGCCAGCCAGAGGGTTTGAGTCTGAACATCTTGTTGGATCAGCACACTCTTTGCCCTTGTAGACCTGGTGTCTGGGAAATATTCTGGTTGCAATAGGAGAGAGGGAGATTTCAATCCATTTATACCAAGGCTGACGTTTTTAGGACAAAGTAGCCTCACATTAGGAAGGATAGGGATGCAGAGATGTCAGGAACTGAATGAAATACCAAAAAGCAATTAAGAAAGGATGGCAATTACTCTCTGCTATTACCGAGAGATTATAATGGTCTAAAGACAAAGACTTAAAAAGTGTTCACAGACATCTTTCCTTTCTGGGATGATGATTTTGCTGCATAGCTCTTATTGACTCTAGTAGGAGTTAAGCAACCCTGGGCTGTGGAGGTCTTTGCAGCAGTATTTTACAGTCTTTCTTGAAATATGTATAGAAACATATGCTACAGAAATCTTGATTTTGTTATATAATTTTAGTGTTAAAATTTAGCGGTCACTCTTCTCCCAAATGCAGTGTGACTGCTCTTAAATGCATACAGACCATAAAGCACAGCAGTGCACTCAGGTACTTAGAGTGAAGAATTCCTTGACCACAGATTCTTCTGTAATTACTGCCCTGCTGTGAAATGAGACTGTGCACACCTGTCTGACATGTGAATAGTCTTTGACTTTTCTAGGCCTGCCACATACTGCTACAGTTCTCCATACTGCTACAGTTCCCCTATCTAAAGGATTAATGAGTTAATGATTGTTATGTAAATTACTATCTGGAAGATAGCATAGAATTATCACCTTATTTATTTTAAAGTGCCTACCTGATTTTGGCTTAAATACCAAACTTTTTGTGAACACCACGATTATTAAAGTTGCGTTATAAACACAGCAATTTTGTCATCACTTCTAATTCAGGAAGGACGTCAGAATTCCTTCCTTTGATGGTGAGCCACTAGGGATGGATACATTTTCTAGTACTACAACTGTGTTGCTAGAGTGGCTGGAGTATTTTTCCCCACTTCTAAGGTCAGGTCCATTTGTTGCCTAGACAACTCTTTCAAAATGAAGTAGGTAGTTAATAACTTGGCAGTAGGGAGTAGTAGGTAGTGGTTTTTAGAATGAGCAATGGTAGAAAAACTGAAGGGAAACCTGTAGGGCTTGTGCTTCCTGCTCCTTAATTTAGGTACAGAAGATTAAATGTTGACTGACCATGAAAATGTATGGTACAAGCCAAATATTGGGTGCAGGCTGGACAGAAGGTATTTAAGAACTTACTACCAGGAAGGACAATTTTTAGTAAGTATGCATGCTTAAATATGCAAGTTAATTCCTCAGCACTGTACACTTTAACACATGGCTGACTTTCCTCAGAGCTCCAAAAGCAGCTCTGTGTAGCTTTATTAGGTATACATTGCCCCTGCTTCAAGGTTTAACATGAACCCAGCAAATTATAAATATATGTAGTTACATCAATTCTGCATGGCCATTAAGCCTTAAATGGATAAAAGTTACTATAATTCATTTGCTGCTCAATTTATATACCCTGGATACAAAGTATTTTACTGAGTTTCTGTCACCATTGTATTTCTTCAAGTTTATGATTCTATTCACCAATTTCAACAAGATGCCAATGAACAGAACAGATAGGAATTCTATTTGATATTGTGCCTGAGAGTCTGAAGATACATTATATTAGAAAGCCATGTGAAAAAAATCAATGCTGTGGTCAGTAACTATAGACTAATTAAGGTCAGAGGCAAAGGATTAAGCTCAGCACAATCCTTTATGCAGTTTGATTGCAAACACAGTTGTAAGCAAACTTCTCTAACAGTTCTCAAAGTTGAAGGTCATGTTGTATGGCATTGATAAGGCTTTTTTCCCCCCCAGAATTTCAGAGTATCTCTCAGCCCCTCTATGTAACAAACTACCCTGACACTGTGGTCATGTCAATTAAAACTTCAGTGTTCCCTGTGCTGCTCTCTTGTGGAATGGCATGTCATTTGTTTGGGTATTTTCTCCAGATTGGTAATTCATTTTAGATTTATAAATTCCTAGATTTATATCATGATAAGTCATTGTTATCAATACACATATTCCTTATGAAGAAACCTTTGCCTGCTGGAATGAGTTCTACATTATTACTCATCTGTATGACTTCCTATGACAATTAGAAGAATAGTGCTAGGTAAGTAGTCCCAAAAGTGACCAAGAGATTGACTTGGTTCTGCCTTGGACTGTAATCAACATAACCTCTTCTGCACCCTACATAGAATATCCTGCTCTCATCCCATTGCTCAGATGGGCAAAACTACTTGCAACATTTAACCCAATAAATAGTAATATTTTTAATTACTGTAGGAAAATTTTGAGGTTAGAAGCTTCTTTTTTCAAATTAAAAACAAATAAGAGATGAAGTCTGTTTCCAACTTCTGTACCTTTGAAGCAATGCTCAGTTGGCAGAATGGCCAGTCACTAGAGTAAGGAAAAACAACATATGGTGAGAACATGAAAATTCTGATAAAACAAGTAAAATGCCAGCTGCAAACCCATGGCAAACCCTTCATTACTGACCTGATCATCTTCCCTTCATGGAAAACACCAACTTCTACAAATCTAGTTATTGATTGTTATGGCAAATAAAGTGTGTAAAGTCATCTGTTGTTATAATCCCAACACAATTAGGAGTAACTCTGTATATGTAGCATTTTCAATGTCTCACTGAAAATGATGCATCTCACAGCAAGTGCTATTCCTTAATGCTTGAAATGCAGCTTTACAGAACTGTGTTCTCTGCTGAATGTTCCTATAGTGGTGGAACCAAGATCTTTGATTTTAAGCACTTCATCCCTGTGCAACTGTAGTGCATTGCTCATCCTCCCTAAAAAGTAGAAGCATTTCTATCTTTACACATCCCACACCTACTGTAACTCCCAAATATCTCCCAATTTACAGAGTTTCTGTAACAATTATTCTCTGTATAGTGTTTTCCAGGTCAAACAGTTCTTTTAAAATAATTAAGTAGCTCACTTTCAGTTAAACAATTATTCATGACCTAGTCCCAATTTCCCCTGATGTTTTTTCATTATTTGTAATGCTTACCCAGGTAGTCCCACCAAAAATTATGGTTTGTTTGGGAATCACTCACCTTCACTGTGCCTTTATATTTGTTACCAGAGCTAGTCACCTCAATTGTCATGGTTGGGGGTTTTTTGGTTTTTTTTTGTTTGTTTGTTTGGTTTTTTTTTTTAATTTTCTGATTAGGTAGTTGGCATTTTTTATGCAAGGCTTTCACAAAGGAGCTCTGCTGCAAAAGATGGTGTGCTGGTTTAAAGGTAAACTGGCAGGAGAAAATGAACCCAACTCACAAAAAGACTGCAAGTCAGAACTACAATTTAATTGGAAGATCACAACAAGTACAAGGGTACAGAGGAAAAAGTCCATTTGACCCACAAAACCCAGGTGTNNNNAAACCTTTCTTATCTCACAGAAGTTCCCAGGCACCCACCCTGTGGCCTGAGGGGTCAGGTGTGCCCCGGGAAGCTGCTGCAAATGATCTATTGTTAGCAGTTCATGAGAAATTGCATAGAGGGTGTAGAATACACAGTCTTAGCCACACCCATGCAGTGACAAAATGGTCCTGGTCACTATAACCAGGACAGATGGGGATATAATTACGCTACTGAAACTATTGGGAGGCTAATAGTGACAAGCATTTAATTAGCAACTGGAAGCAGTTTGAATGCTTCAAAATAAGAAAGTATGGCATGGCTTACTCCAAACAAAATACATTCTTTTGTTAAAAATGCATTATCAAATTGAGGATTAGACTGGTTGTCAGTCAGGCCTGTGACACACAGTAGCATCACAACATTCCTGTGTTGCCCAGTGATGTCTGAACACAACACAGAGTACTGAACAAATTGCACCTGCAGCACAGAAGGTGCCAGAAACCACTGCCAGTGTAACTGGTTGCATAAAACCAGCAATTCTTAGCTATATGGGAGGGAATAGCATAAGAAAGTTTTATTTCCTAAGAGGGAAAGTGGAATATATATCAAACAGACTTTGAGTGAGAAAGAAACAATCATACTGTGGAATCTCTGAGGAAAAGAAAGGGAATTTAGCTTCCCAAGATTGTTCCAGTGTATGGTGTTAAACTTTTATTATGGTACATTGTTTTACCCAGCTCTCCTCACAAGTAAATCAGCACTGTAGCTTCTTAGGATCCAGTCTGACTGATCTTGAAATACCTGTCTCTCATGCTCTGCCTTTTTTAATTAGACAATGTGCTTGGCAGTAGTCATCTTCATTTACAATAGTTCACTGGAGATCCAGCACTGACATCCCTCTGGGGTTTGGTTCCCAGGGCTTGTGTCTGTCAGTTTGGTTACTTAGAATTTGCTGTCACTTTTGCATTTTTGTCATGAGTGGATCCAGGAGTCTCTCCACCTCTCTGCCCCTTTGCATTTCCAGTCTCCAGCCAGTAAGGAGCCTCTGGATGTCAGAATTAACTTTCCCATGCACTATTAAACACAGCTATTTTGTCAGTCTTGTAATGATTCTACCAAATCTGTTTGAAGCTGGTGTGTAGGAATCTCTTCAGACACTTGCTGACAATGTTCCAGCAGCTTTTGTTGGTTTGTTTAAATCTTAATTGTAAAGTGCTAATCCTGGGCCATGCAGATGTTGCGGGGCACCTCAGGACTGTGTCAGGACAGTGGGCTGCAGAGCCTGAGCCCAGCTGGAATACTGTGGCCTCTGTAGCCAGGGAGCACAGCTTTCCCCTGGGCCTGTCCCCAGCCACAGGACCCCTGCATGTGTTCACCTGGCTATCTCTGTGTAAGGCTTAAAGTGCGTATGCTGCTCCTAATAGGATGAAGAGCCCTTTTATGCTAAGGGAAACACAGATTTTGCAACATTACAGACTTGTCACAAATGTGAGGATGAGACATAATTTGCAAGTTCACCTGCATAAATGTGCAAGCATTTTATACCTTCATGTACAATAATGGATACAGAAAAATTAAAGCTATTTAATGGCTTCCTTTGGAAGGTACCATCTGCTTCAATGCAATATTTAACATTCAGGACTCTGTTTATAAACAGAAAGAGGTGTAGACTTCAAAGCTGGATTTGCTCTTCGCAACACTATGGACATCTCACAGGGTATATATATATATATGTTTAACAAGATACAGATCTACTGACCAAGCCTTGTGTGTTTAAGTGAAGGAACAGAATGTGAAGGCTTATACACCCTCCTCCCCAAGCTTAAGCTAGAAGCAATCAGTGGGCGATAATTCTTCTTGTCATTCTATTTTCATTAAATAGTCACCAGCATGTGAAAGTATATTAGAGAAACAGAAATTGCCTAACTGCTTTTCTGTGTTGTAGATGTAAATACACACTGCAAAAGGATTCCTATTATATTGATCCAACAGTTTAGCTTTACTCTTTCCACTAAAAATTGGTTTTTAGTAACCAAACCAAAGATAGAATTGGTTGTCCATGACGTGCTTGCACATATGGTATTTGGATTTGATCCAGTTTCTGCCTGAACCAAGTAGCTGAAAGAGTGAAGGAAGAGTCCAGAGAGATTTGTTGCTATCTGTCTGAGCTAACCCATGAAGCAAAGCAAGACAGAGTTTGTCTGCTTCCTACATGAAGACAGGAGCGGAGGCAAATACTTATCAGTCAAATAGATTTGGGTTTGCGTTATGTCTTTGTATTCTAATGATAAAATTTTCTGTAAAGAAAGGACCTTTAAAGAACACAGTTGTGATGTTTGCTTTCCTCCTTTGTGAAACAAGCCTGCCAGGTTATAAGGAACGTCAATATATCCACTGAAATAGTAAGCAAATGCTTAAATTTCTTTTTTTCTTGTAATAATGATTTCTCTGGATGACTTTTGGTTTTTTTTGTTTCCTACATTAGCTTTGAACTAGAAAACATAGCTATGAATTTGTGTTTCAGATATGACCCAGAGAAAAACGAGTAGCTTAGATAGATTGACAAATAAACAGTCGAATTCTTCCTAACCATGCTCTCATGCTTGCCAGGAGCATCATCTGCTAGCAGTTTTGGCTTTAACCTTTTTTAGTCAGACAGAACTGCTGGATCACTGAAAGAGTAGTTAAGCATTGGAACAGTCTCGCAAGGGAAGTTGTGGATTCTCTGGAAGTGTTCAAAAAATGAGTAGACATGGCAGTTTGCAATATGTTTTATTGGGCATGGTGGTATTCAGTCAAAGGTTGGACTTGACAGTCTTGGAGATGTTTTTTAACCTTAGATTCTGTAGATTTTAACCTTTGATTCTGTAATTCTGTGTACCATTTTAAATGTTTAAGCTGTCTTTATTGCAAATTCAAATGTGTTGCAGATATGAAAAACCCCCACCTTTTTGATACACCCACAAATAAACTTAAGATGAAATCTAAGTGCAAACAAATGCAGTACTTTTTGTGATAGAGAATATGAAAACAAAACTACCTGACTTGTAAATGGATTTATTTCTGGAATTTCTGTTTGACATTCCTGGCTGAAAACAAAAAGTAAGTTTGACATTTCACACTGAAAAGACACATTTGCTTCCTGCTATAGTTGGCTCACATTGCCATCAACATGTAATGCATTTTCTCTCAGGAGGCAATGTACAGTGCAGACCTTCTGCTCCAAATGTACCTCTCATTAGACCAATGAATCTGGGCCTTTATGTGGATTTCAGGCAGGAAATGATGTAGAACTGCTTTGTTAAAATACTAAATTTTGATGTGTCTTTCATCAAAAACATTACATGGACATTTAATCAAAAGTTTAAAGGGGGAAGGAGGAGGAGGTGGCTATAAACTTACTCATGCATGTGTTCGCTTTGAACGTCATTGGATTTCAAATCAGAGAAGAACAGATCTGTATTCCTAGGAGTTCAAACGTTAAGCAATGCTGAATTTAATTGTTAAGATGAGGTAGTCTCTCCATGCTGTGTATATTCTGTCTTAATTGAATCATAATATTTGACCAGAAACATATCCAGCTGTAAAAGTGATTTCCTTATAAATAAGGTGTGTATCATCAAGGCAATTGCAACATGATTAAAGACTATAAAACCATTGCTAAATGCAAAGAAAATTGCCGACAAGCTAAGAAGATAGAAATACCCATAACCTGAGGCTTCAGGCTTACTTTCTACATGTTTGACAGTACAGGTTATTTATTTATCTCCTATTTTATATGCCAGAATTGTGTATGTGCATATGTTTGTAGGTATGTCCTAATCTGTTTATAAAGAATGACAGTTATTTATTTGCACTAAGATGAATACAGAGATGATTGCTTAGTGACTCATAGGTCTTATGTTGCAAGGGTTTAAATGTACAGAAGAGTTGGGGAGTGTCTCAAGGTCCCTCCCATTGAACAAGTGGAAGGAGATTTTTTTAGTCTGCCTTAGAATTTGCTCAGGATGTTGCAGATCCTAATAGGAAAGACATTAAGATCCTTTCAATTCCATGGGTGTATAAAGTCTGTAGACACACTGGCTGAGGAATAAACTTTTTCACAAGGTTTGGTTTTCTTTAATTTGTCTGATGATAGGCATTAGCGAGATAAGATAGGTGGTTGACTGGATTATTACAAATAATTTCTGAAGGAGATCTGAGTCTGCTCAGTGAGAACTGGGTACAGAATTAGGTTTTTTTTGAGAACATTCTACATACTAGACATAATTTTGGGAGAGGGTTAGAAATGCTCTTTTATTGAAAAATTAAAAGGTAACAAAGAAAATGTTGATTGCATTCAGATAAGATATTTAACTAAGGGGTGAGCAGGGTTCATTGTAAAGGAACAACTGTAAATGCAGAACGGATGGAAAGATTGCTCTTTCTGTGTAAATATTTAGATGATTGGTCTTAGTAGTGGAAGCTACGTTTGGGGTCAGCCTCTTTATCTGGGTACCAAAGAGAATCTTTAAAAATACTTAGTAAACAAATATATCCAGAGTTATAATATTAAAAGCATGGAAAGTACATAATCAAATCTCAAGTTTCAGAGAACCAACAAATTTTAAATTATTAAATTTTGGGAGGAATTTTTTTCTGGAGACATATCTCAGAAATTGACCAGTGTGTACTCTTTAGCCTGTATTAATAGCAAAATACTACATTAGATGAACATCAGTAAGTCTTGACTACTCATGGCCCAAAGTTCTGAACTAGATGGTGTGCCTTTATGTTTTTAAATACTTGGGAGTCTAAGACTTCAGTGACATTTTCTTAACTGCTGGAACATATAAGTATTATAAAAATCACCAAAAATTAAAGGGATTGCTTTCTGTAGGTCTTAGTGTTATGCCTCTGGGAATACCTAAAAACAGATTAAAAGAAGTTGTAAATTACAAAAACCAAAAATTGTCCACAATTCCTGCTAAAGCTTACAAATTAACGTTGTTTGATCATGGTCCTATTGTATCTAGATCTAAACCTAAGGTATCCACATGCATACAAATATCATGCATCATTTTATTTGATTCAGCTCTTTTCAAATACTGAATTAAATCCTTTCCCCCTTTCAGAAGCCCAGGGAAAACCTCTGACATCAGTAGACAAGGAATTCACCCACCTCATTACTGCAGGATTACCACTGAATGTGTGAATTCTGATTATTAAAAAAAGTAACAAAGTTAATTTTACCATGGAGAGCACTTAATTCATCTCACCTGCAAACCTAAATCAGCTACATTTCATGGGCAGAAAGCTGAGTTTTCTGAAGGAAGAAGTCAGTATCCAGGTAAAATTGTGGGATTAAGGAACTATATCTGTGCCAGAGTAAACTCCTGCTCCCTTCTCGTTTTAGGCATACAGATACAGGCATAAGTATCACATGCAGGTAGAGGTACGTGCAAAAGTTTGTGTCCAATTTGTATACCCAGCCTTTTCTCTTGAAATTGATCATGAGGCAGATACTACAAAAGCTATATGGTTGTAAATAATGATCAACTTAGTTCCGCAATGATTACACTTCTAGGGTCCATATACAGAATATTCTCTCCATCATCACTTTTCCTTGCATCTGTAGCTATTCTTTTATGAAGTTTTGGCAGCTGGATAGCTGGTAGTAGTTTAAAATGAGGACTAAGAAAGAATTCCAGGTACAAAAAGACCTTGGGTAGAGACTTAAATCTGAAACACAAACAGATCAATGATAATTCTGGACATCTAAAATTTCTTGTTTTAAAATGAGATCACTTACTAATTCAGTTTGACATAATAGGCCAAATTTTGCCCTCCTTATTTTAACCTGTATATGTGGAAGGTGAAATCTGAGTAGCAATGAATGGAGAAAGAATAAATTCTAGGTGACAGAACAAGAGGAAATGGCATCAAGCTGCACTATGAGAGGTTCAGTTTGGACATCAGAAAGAATTTTTTTCACTGAAAAAGTGGTTAAATATCAGAATAGGATGCCCAGGGTGGTATTGGAGTCACCATCCCTGGAACCGTTTGAGAGACAACTGGATGTGGCACTTAGTGCTGTAGTCTAGTTGACAAGGTGGTGTTCAGTCAAAGGTTGGACTCAACAATCTTGGAGGCCTTCTCCAACCTTAATGATTCTGTGATTCTATGATTAATTTACTTTTACAGCTGACACTCTTTGATGAATCTCCATTGAAACCCCCTGATTGCTGAATTTATAATACCATCTGATCTTGAAAATTATTTTTGCAAACACTGGCCCTCAAATCCAGTCAGCCTGCTCTGTCCTATCCTTTCTGCCTGTCAAGTCCCCTTTCTTTACTAAACGTTACAAAACACTGGTGCTACTGAGTATCTATTTAATTTTTGACTGATTTTCCTGCTGCATGAGATCACTGGCAATCACTAGAACACATTCTTGCTTTCCCAAACTTTGTGTTTATTTCCCTGAAGATCTTGCCATCTGCTGTGCTCAGCTGCCCAAATAAGTAACATTTTCCATGTCTTATAATTTTTTCCTGACAATATTGTCTGTTTTCTTAATCTTTCCAGTTTTAATTGGGGTCTTTATGATCAGTTCACCTCTAAATAACATGTATCATAACAGGCCATGTTACCACAAAGAGGAGTATTGATTTTGGCAGTAGGACAGCAGTTACTGAAGCAACATTTGGTAAGAGGCATTCTAGATATTATCTAAAGGTCAGCCAACAGAACTGTGGACAACAAATTCATATATGATGCTCTTCATGCAGTGTATATTTCTTTGGCCTTACTTAGCATTCACACCTCATTTGTTCCAACTTGCTTACTCTTGCCAAGCCTGAGTGTCCAAAATCATGAAATTGGCTTGAAAATGATAATGCTTTAAGCAATAATACATTCTGAAGTTCTTAACCCAGAGTGCTTACACTTTCAAGCATTTTCCTGTAGCTAGCAGGAAATATGCATTCTTGGGGGGAGGGCAGAAGTGACAGCAGATAGTCACACAAAATACTGTGACCTTCTCTGAGCTGAGAAAACACCAAATATCTCACTTTTGAGAATTCCCTCAGCTGGCTGAGTGGCTGAGTTGCTCCTGATTTATACTAGCACAAGTAAATCAGAATACTGCATAAAGAAGTTATAAAATGACTGTGTGCAACAAAAATAATGTATTTTTTCACTTGTTAGAACTTACATGATCACTGCCCATTCCTAATGGTTCCATATTATTTTGCTTTAAGAATCAAGTAAGCAAAAGATCTTGTAGATGGAAAGGCATACCATGCTATTACATAGACAACTGAAGCAGTGAAGACATCCATGCTGCCAGACTGGTTAGTTCTCATGTTAATCTGTTTATGCCTGTCATCTCTACTGCTTTACAATATCACAAGATCAGTCTGAGCATACCTTGGGTCAACCTCATTTGCAGTTATTGCACTATCAAAAAGGAATTGGGCTTGATTGCATGGAAGTGCTCTGTTCCTTTGCCTTGAAATGTGCTCAGAAACAGAAATGTGGCAAGGTGAGGCAGGTGAAAAAACCAAACCAACAAGCAAGCAAACAAACGAAAGACCTCCAATCTTGAATACCTGACAGTCAACTCTTTGAAAACTAGCACTGAGACACAGAACAGAGATTTCTTGTGAATTTGAAGTCCAACTCTAGTTTGTCTATAGCTTCACCAGCAAGATTTTCACATTCTTATACCCCGGTCCTCATTTATTTTTCTCTCTTCAATGATTTCTAGTGGGATGAGAGTGGGAACTTAAGGGAAAGAGCAGAATGAAGAATGAATGAGTTGCTCCATGCGGATTGTGGGGACTCCCATACAACCTAAAAGGGAAACAGTGGAGGAGAATGTGTCTGGCTGCTGAAACACTCTGTGGGCTACATCCTGTCTGTGGCTTGGCCAGAGCTTGCACACCCTTGCTGTTTGTTTTCTTGTGTGTGCACTAGGTCCTTAGACAATGCTTGCCACAAGAGCGCAGGTAGCTGATATGCGGACTGTGCACATGCTGAGCACACTTGGGTTGGTAATTATCTGCTTTATACAGAGAGGAAGCTCGTGTGAACTAATGCAATGTTACAAGGGTGAATTTCCACTGTGGGAACCATGTTAAGGTTTTTAACAACCTTGATTTTTTGTCCTACAGTGCAGCATTTTCCCCTAGCTCTGTAAAACTTTCCTGAAATGTCTTTGTATCACTTCATGTAGTTCAGCACGAGTGCGAAATACCCTCTTGGCGTTTGCTTTAGTACTGTCATATTCTGTTTACAAATTCAAAAGGACCTAACATAAATAGCTGTCAACACTTACATATTACTGTGATTCACTGACTTCACTACAGGAATTTTCATACAGCAGCAGAAAGAGCATCAGTATAAAAATCTTATCTTGACAGCCACTGCAGTTGTTCATCTCTTGTTCAGTGAGTGTGTGCATAGTAAATCTAGTTATGCTACTTGAGATATAATTACACAGTTGCCAGAACAGGACATCAAATGGTACCTCAGCATTAGTGTGTGGGCCTGAACCACTGAAAGTGAAGGGCTCTCTCTTTCTTATACTGCTACAATACATACTGCTTTGATCATCTAGACTTAAAAACTCATGTAAAGGGGAGAAAAAAAGGAGAAACGAGAAGAATTAAGTAAAATCAGAGGAGGTATGTATCTTCTTCTGTAACATTTATTCATAGGTCAAAGTTTCTTAAAATTCTTTTGCATTTTTGGTGAGGGGATCAATTTTAACAGAATCCTACTCTGCAGTTTTCAGGTTGGAGGAGTTCATCTTCAAGGAAAGACTGGGATTTCTTCTTTGCTATAGTTATTTAATATCTAGCCACAGCCTAGGGAATCTTGCAGCTCTGATAGCTAGCTGCCTATCTGTGGTCCTGTGGCTAATGACATCTCAAACCTTTCATGTGGAAAAACATCAGCACACAGCAAACATCTCAGTGTGGGATTTAAATCATGTCTGCTGTGCCATGGGAAAGAAGAAGCAGAGAGACTTGTTGATCCACTCTTACATAACCATGCGGTGGACAAATATGCATCTGGCAGATATTACATTTTGAGAAAGAACTAAGTTCCAGGCTTTCCTTCTCATTTCTCAAAATCAGAAAGTTAGAAACACGAGAGCAGAGTTCGTATTTCAAGATGGTGAACAACTGGTTCCCTACTACAGAAGACCTGTGCAGGTAGGACTGTGATGTCCCCAGCTGGTTGTCCAGTCTGACTGTCTGGAAATGCAATCCTGGGGACCTCAGTTTGACATCTCACCTAAGAGATCTGGTTTCTCAGAGACCACCATGGTACCTTGCTTCAGTGGTGGCTCAGGGAGCTCTTAGTTGCACAAGGACTATTCCGGGCAATAAAAATATCCTGGGAGATGCATTTAGCTCTTGTGGAAGATTGTGGAGCTTCACTGAAATAAATGGTCTAATTGAGGAGTAAGGTAAAACCACTGGCTTTAGTGGTTTCCATGCACAGGCTACATGGATTGGATTGAATGTTGCCTTCCTTTTTTTTTTTTTGGTAAAATCGTAAACAAGATGCATCTTAGTTCTGCCTAAAATATTCTATCTAGCTAGTCCAATTGGTGAAATTTATCTGACAACCAAATTACTAGCTGGACAAAGTTAAGCAATAACTTGTACTAGTATCACTAGAAAGATGAGTGTCAGTGCCAGGAAGCAGTCAAGAAAGAGACTTTGTCACTGAGGTTCTAAGAAAAACAGTTCTCTGCTTTCATGCATGGCATCTTTTACTTGCCTACAGATATCCAGAGTGGAGTATTTAGAAAAACGTCATAAAGAACTTCCCAAATTCATTGGAGATGGCAGGCCATCCAACATTCAAATATATGATTCCTAGGAATGAGAAGCTGCAATGGATTCTATGGATAAAAGTCAAATTTTTATGCATGTGCTCCAAGGGAAAGCTCTGTCAGTGGAAGCTAGTTTCTTTCTGGAAATGACTGGTGAGAGCAGAGTACAGTTTTTCTCTTTATGCTCTGTGACAAGGATTCTGCTTTGTGGGAGGCTAATTATGACAAAACTGTAATTATGCTCAGGTTTAGTGTAGCTTATATAAATTAAATGATGAAGATATAGATGTCTCAGAAGAAACCCGGACTGCAGTGCCTTGGGAGTCTCAGCAGCTTGGTCTTGGTCAGTGCAGGGTTAAGCAGTGTGACTTTCTTGAGCTGCTTCCCTTTCATTCTCTAGCTGTAGCTGGTAATTGTGTTATTTTTACTGGAATACCCTTCTTCATTTTCAGGCTATTAAAAAGAACTGATTTTAAAAAATAAATGCATGGACAAAAATGTGCAAATGCTGGGTTCACGTTTAATTGGAATTTTGGTATAGTTGCACTTGAAGACATGATTTCTTCCATTTGTACACATTCTGCTGTACATATTATATATTCCAGTATAACTAGTGCACCCACAGAAAGCTGTCTTTAAGCTCAAGCACTTGATGTTCTCAGCGAAAGTGAATTCATAAATAGTGTGCATTACCAGTGTTTGTGCAAATTATTTTACACTTGGTTGTGTTTCTGAGTATACTTCCTGGCCACTAAAGCTCTTGGGACTATCTAATCTAACTTTCTACATGACAGGGCCAATGGGTTCTACACTCAGTTCAGTATCTTGCAACTGAACAGACAGCATCTTTTTGTAGACACCCTGACTGGATTTAAAAGCTTTAAGTGTCACAGCATATTCCAGGGCAAGCAATTCCAGTGGTTAACTACTTACAGTGTCAAAATGTGTGTCTTCTTTCCAGTTTGAATTTTGCTGAGTTCAGGTTCCAAGCTCTGGATCTTTGAATGTGAAATGTGAAACTTCTTGTTGTTGACTACTTACATAGCTTGTCTGCACACTCTGCAGTTGGTGAGTAGGGTGGACAGAAGCATGTTAGTATTCCTTCTCTGTTCTTCCTACCTCATTTGGAAAATCAGCATACTCTTATGAGAAATTCAGTGTAATGCTTTTAGCATTACTTCATACAAGTTTTCCTATATAGTCTTCATAGAATGTGAGTATTACAAATGAATGATATGCAAAATATACAGAACTTAGAGTAAAAGGCTTGTGACTGTCCCTAGTATATCAGCAGTTTCTTATTCCTCAGCTTTATGCTAATATTTATTTCACTGGCCTCCCTAATTAACTTTATTCATTGCCTCTGCACTGTCTCCCAAACAATCTTTTTATTATTGCCAAGGCTTACCAATTTCTGATATTGTACAGCTTGACTGGGAAATCTCAATGCTGAGAAGCTGGATGCTACATGTGTTACTGTTGGCAGTGACTATATATTTAGAACAGTATTAGTAATTTGGGGTTTTTTAATAGGAAAAAAATATTTACTAAGCTCATCTCTGTGAGTGACATAGTCAGAGTTTACCCTAATTTATTTAGGTAGATGGTTCAAAGGCAGTATCCAAAGAAAGCCTGAAATCATTTAAATACACACTCTGATGGGGAGAAATCGGTGACCACCTAAAATAATGAAGTTTAAAATTAAGAATGTCCAGAATACTTTGGAAAGTGCTTCTGGACACTGTGAGAGTATAAGATGGGAATGCTGTGAAATGCTTCCTTCCTGGGAAGGAAGCACTGAAAAATGTCACAACAGGGTCTTTTCCATCCATCCCTAACACTGCCTGCCATTGTCTAGAATAGATTTAAGAAAACTAGGGGAAAAAGAAGGGAGGGAGGAACGAAGGGAAGGTTGGAACAGTACCTCTAACTGGGTATTACAAAGGTTGTTCTAGGAGAAAGGCAATGTGTATGGTACTGCAAGGTGCAATTTATATCCTTTTCTGAAATGTTGCTTCAGGTACTTCTGAAATGAAGGACGAGGGAGGGGAAAATCCAATCTAAAAAGAGATAAAAGAGGAAGGGAAAACAAAGAAGAATAATTTTGAGGACACAGAAATGGAAGGAGGTGAACCAAACATTCCCCACTGCATAGTCTCCATCTGAGCCCATGAATATATACAAGTGAGTATCTGAACAAACATTATCACTGACACAGATTCCCTTCCACAGTATATTTGTGTTGCCATGCATATGAATAATTGCATTAGTAAGGCAGAAGGTCTGGTTCCCATATTTTACATTCATCTATATTTTATCTGTGGCTATGCTTTGCACTCTAATTATATGGTGTTGAAAGCATCCATTTGTCTTGTTTCTTTCCAGTGATAAACACTTTTTTAATTTTTTTTTTCCCAATTGACCCGAAGGCTAAAAGAAATTGGAGTAAGAATAAAAAGTGACAGCTCAAGCTAAGTCTGGACAGGACAGAGGCAGAAGGAAAACATTTTAGTGAGGTGATGGAGGTCAGGGCATCCAGGCTAGACCATGTTTAATCGTACATCTGCATAGCAGCAATCACTTTCCTCTGGCTTATCTCCTGCCCCTTTCTCCTCGTGTAAGCTGCATTACTAAAATAGGTAGATATGTAGATGAAATGCTGTGACATTGTTTCCAGAGGTGGGGGGGGAACATGGCACAAGCGCATGGTGCTAGCACTCCCTGTGACTGGGTTTGGCACCAGTCACAGTGTCAGGGCTGCTCCCAGCCTTCAAGTCTCCAGGGACTGATGTATTGCAATGGCATCCAGATCCTCCACTGGTAGTGTTGTCATCAGCCCCCTGCCAGCAGATATATTTAAGTGGAAAACTCCAGAGAATCTAGCAGAGCATATGCATCCTGGGCTACTCAATTTTGGAAGTCTCACCAATCCCATTCTGAGGTCAGGATAAGCACTTGTTCATTTTTGACTCACAGCAAACCCATTTTTGCAGATATTAGATTAATTTGCTACTGAGCAGAAGGTCAGCACTGTAGTACTTAAATGTCATTTACGCCTTATCTGAAGATTTTAATGGGACTTATTTGGCATATGATCTTGGCCTGGCCTTGGCACAAGGGTTATTTTCACCCGAAATGAACTACTGACAACATCCTTTGGAAGACAACCAGCGAGAAGTCATTACTCTTGGGATAGCTGTGAACCCTAGGAGAGTTAGAGAAATATTTCCTTCTTAGGCAGAAAGCAATGTCATATAAAGAAACTAACACAAACACTGGGTTTATTGGCAAAGCTAGAAAAGCAAGAGTAACAGAAAAGTGTTTGCTTACACCCAATAAGCAACATCTTCATAGTTGTGCATAACGTTAATGTCTGCTCCTTGTTTATAGTTTAAATTATTTTCACAAACCATTGAAGTCAAGATGATGAAATTGTCCCATCCTGTAGAGCACACCTATTTATAGAATTGATGTGTCCTGTAACAATAAGAATCATAGAACCATTTAGATTGTAAAAAAGATCATTGAGTCTGTTAACCCAGCACCACCAAGCCCACCACTAAACTATGCCCCACATTTACACATCTTCTAAATACCTCCAGGAATGTTGACTCAACCACTTCTCAGGGAAGTCTGACAACCCTTTCTGTGAAGACTTTTTTCTCAATCTAAACCTGTCGTGTTGCAATTTGAGGCCATTTTCCTCTTGTTCTGTCACTTGTTACTGGGGAGAGCAGACTGACCCCAACCTGGCTACAACCTCATTTCAGGTAATTGTAGAGGGTGATAAGGTAGCCCTTGAGCATCCTTTTCTCCAGGCTAAACAACCCCAGCTCCCTCAGACACTTCTCATATGACTTACCCTCCAGACCCTTCGCAACTCCACTGCCCTTCTCTGGACTTGCTCCAGCACCTCAATGTCTTTGTTGAAGTGAGGGACCCAGGACTGGGCACAGGACTTGAGGTGGCCTCACCAGTGCCAAGTACAAGGGGATGGTCACTGCCCTGGTCCTGCTGGGCCACTATTCCTGACACAATCCAGGATGCCACTGGCCTTCTTGCCCACCTGGATATGCTGCTGGCTCATATTCAGCTGCTGTCTACCAGCACCCCCAAGTCCTTTTCTGCTGGGCAGCTTTCCAGCCACTCTGCCCCCAGCCTTTCCTGCTGCATGGGGTGGTTGTGGCCAAAGTGTAGAACCCAGCACTTGGTCTTGTTGAACCTCATACAATTGCCCTCAGACTGTCAATCCAATCTGTCCAGATCCCTCTGTAGAGCCTTCCTACTCTCCAGCAGATCAACACTTCCACCCAACTTGAGGTGACCTGCAAACTGATTGAGGGGGGCACTCAATCCCCTTGTCTAGATCATTGATAAAGGTATTAAACAGGACTGGCACCAATGCTGAGACCTGGGCAATACCACTTGTGACTGGCTGCCAAGTGGATTTCATTCCATTCACCACCCTGCTCTGGGCCCAGCCATCCAGCCAGTTTTTCTACTCAGCAAAGAGTACACCGGTCCAAGCCATGGGCTCTCAGCTTCCCCAGGAGAATGCAGTGGGAGACAGTGTCAAAGGCTTTGCTGAAGTCTAGGCAGACAACATCCACAGACTTCCCTCAATCACTAAGTGGGTTACCTTGTCATAGAAGGAGATGAGGTTGGTCAAGCAGGACTGGCCTTTCACAAACTTCTGTTGACTAAGCTTGATCTCCTAGTTGTTTCCTGGTTGTCCTGTGTATGCTGTGTGATGGCAGTCAGGATGACCTGCTCCATGACCTTCCCTAGCACCAAAGTCAGTCTGACAGGCCTGTAGTTTCCTATATCTTTCCAACCCTTCTTGCAGTTGGGTGTCACATATGCTAACTTCCAGTCAGCTGAGACCTCCCCAGTTAACCAGGACAGCTGGTAAATGATTGAAAGTGGCTCCATGAGTTCTTCCCCCAGCTCCCTCAATACTCTTGGGTGGGTCTCATCTGACCCCAGAGACCTGTGCATGTCTAAGTGGTGTAGCTGGTCACTGACCACCATTTCCCATTGGATTGTAGGACCTTCATTCTGCTCTCTTTTCCTGTCTTCCAGCTCAGGGGGCTCAGTACCCACAGAACAACTGGTCTTACTATTAAAGACTGAGGTAAAGAAGGCATTAAGTACCTCAGCCTTTTCCTCATCCTTTGTCACTATGTTTTCCCCCACATCCAGTAAAGGATAAAGATTTTCCTTATGCCCCCTTCTGTTGGTAATGTATTTACAGAAACTTGATTGTCTTTTACAGCAGTAGCCAGATTAAGTTCTAGATGGGCTTTGGTCCTTCTAATTTTCTCCCTGCATAAACACATGCTATCCTTGTAATTCTCCTGAGTTCCTTGCCCCTTCTCCTAAAGGTTAAAAACACTCCTTTTTGTCCTGACCTCGAGCCAAGGTTCTCAGTTCACTCAGGTCTGTTCCCCACCAGCTCATCTTTTACCACATGAAGATGGTCTGCTCCTGTGCCTTGAAGATTTCCTCCTTGAAGAACGTCCAGCCTTCCTGGACTCCTTTGACCCTCCCAAGGGACTCTGTCAGCTAGGATCCTAAACAGGCTAAAGTTTGCCATCCAGAAGTCCAAGGAAGCAATTCTGCTGACTTCCCTCCTTACTTCTGCAAGAATCAAAAAATCATTTCATGATAGCTCTTGCCCAAGAAGGCCTCCAATCACATCACCCACCAGTCCTTCTCTGTTCACAAACAGCAGGTCCAGCAGGACACCTTCCCTAGTGGGTTCCCTCACCAGCTGTGTCAGGAAGTTACCTTCCATACACTCCAGAAACCTCTTAGACTGATTCCTCTCTGCTGTGTTGTATTTCCAGCAGACATCTGGTAAGCTGAAATCCCCTATGAGAACAAGGTCTAGTGATTGTGACACTACCTCCAGCTGTTTATAGAATATTTCATCTGCCTCTTCATCCTGGTTGGGTGGTCCATAACAGACTCCCACCATGATATCTGCCTTGTTGGCCTTGCTCTAATACTTGCCCATAAACACTCAACCCTACCGTCACTATCATTAAGCTCTAGATAATCAAACCACTCCCTAACATACAGGGTACCTCTCCTTCTTGCCTGTCCTTCTGAAGAGTTTACAGGCATCCATTGCAGCACTCCACTGGTGTGAATTATCCTGCACTGTTGACATGATGGCAACTATGCCATAAATTTTCTGCTGCACCATGGCTTCCAACTCCTCCTGTTGGTTGCCTATGTTGTGTGCATTGGTGTAGATGCATTTCAGTTGGGCTATTAATCCCACCACCTTTATGAGGGGTGAAGACTTAATTTCAACATGACCATTCTCAGGCATGTCCATGGTTTCTAACACATCAATAACACTTGTGTCTTTGCTGCTAAGGATCCTTTAAAAAGAAAATTTATTGTCTGACTGTTTTTTAATGGTATTCTCCTAGTCCTGTGCATTTGATTGTCATCATGTAGAGCCATATCAGCCTCTGGGTAGTACTTTTTTAGCAATTCAGAAGATTTATGTGTCTGTTGCTGTGCTGAATGCCATTCTTTGAGTAAGCACAGAGCACTGAAACTTTCTTTTGAGAAGTGAGGGAGGAGGAGGAAAGATTAAAACAGATGATGTGCTTCTTACATAAAATTTGAGGAGCTGATGAAAAGCAATTTGATTAAAACATGATTGAAAGGATGTTCTGTGGCATGCCTAAGGCTGATGTTTTTGAATGACATAGGTGCTTGGGGGAGGAGGGGACAGTTTGATTGTTGATATTTCTGTTGTTTTTTTAAGGATATTAATATCTAGTCTTGCAAGCTGCCCTGCAGGAAAGCCTTGTGGGACTAGTAGGGCACTGCTACAGTGACAGAGTCCCTTTGCAGCAGTTGGTTAAGACAGCACTGAATTTGCATCCTTGGTTGAGAAAGTTTGTAGTCAATTAGAAACCTGGTTCTCCCTTATATTAGGGCTGCTCTACATCACCCTGGGAATATAAAATGTATTTTAAGTGAGTGTAAGTGTAACTTGTAACCATTATAAAGCAGCTTTGCATCTTACAGCAATTTAAAGCCTTGGGGTAAGTGAGAGTCTGGATTTCCAATGTATAAATTATGGTTGGTATGACTGAAAATTAATTGAAGATTTTTATATTTTGTAATCTTACCACTAAGCCAACTTGAACAAGTTATTTACATCTAATTCAATATTGCAATTGTATTCATTAGAGCTCCTTAAACTGTATGGTAATCTCCAGGTTTCAGTGTTTTCCTTTGTAAATATTTGGGAAATTTACAAGCACACATTCAGAGATCAGAGATGTTGTTCTGTCTTTTTTT
>VXBX01001897.1:40679-83126 GCA_013400415.1 Scytalopus superciliaris | reverse complement strand
TCCCTTCCCAAAGGTGGTATTTGGCAGCTGGAACTTCTCCCTCTGCCCAAGATTATAACTGGGAAAAAATTGTGTCTGATGCCAAATCATACATGTCATGATGTCACATCTTATTGAGAGATGAGGTAACTTTACATACCAAGATAGCAATAAGGTTTGTTAACAGCATAATTTCTTTTATACACTTTCCTTCATAAGATTAGTAATGAATCTATTTGACATGTACTGTTGTGATGTCAGGCAAGCAGGCTCACTGACTCAGGAGATCCATTCCTGGCCTATGTCTCTCGACACTGATACCAGAGTATAGCTGACTTGCAAACAGTAAGGTCACCACCTAATTATATTCTGCAGACCTCCTATTTCTTTAATTACATCTGCCTAAAACATCAGCCCTCTTATCCATACTATGTCAGTATGCAGTTCAGCATCAACAGATGAACAGAGGTTGAGATAATTTGGTTGCAAATTTTAGGGTCAATCAGACATTCCTAATTTCAAATAAGAAATTTAATTTATTTGCTTGTGAATATTTGCAATAATTTAAGGTTCTTCAAAATTCATGCAAATAGAATCATAGCCTCATCAGTCCCAAGTACATAAAGTTATTTATGCATTTGGTACTGGGGATAGACAGACTGAATGTGGGCAATCCACAGAAAACAAAACTCTTTCTCCATCCACCCACTCTCACCAACTAAAATAAAATAAATTAAAAAAAAAAAAAAAAAAGGCGTAAGGAAAAGATAATAGTTTATAACTCCTGGAACTTAATAAACAGCTCTGGCAGCATATTAGTCTTAGCTTGTTGTGGCAGTAGTATCCCTGATGTTATCAAACTGGGAAACTGGTAAATTTATAGATCTCTGCATGTTTATTCCTTGAAATGCACAGTCCACAGAGGTAAGTCACTGCTACTGCAATGAGTTACAATGGGCACCCACTGAATCACTAAGTTTGAATATAACCAAAATGCACTTAGTTTGGATAGCAATTTACTGGCTGTAACATGTTGCTTTTGAAGTTGTTAGCTATGCAGTGCCCTTTCTTGAATGGTAAAATTATGGAGAAGATTACTGTGGAGAAGATTATTCCTGGAGAGAAAACCACATGAGAGAAATGCAGTCATCACTCACGGGTAGCATGGCTTCATGAGGGGAAGGTCCTGCTAGTTAAGCAAGGGAAGCAAGCTGATGTAAACTTCTTTGATTTCAGCAAAGTTTTTGATACTGTCTCTCACAGTATCCTTCTGGACAAAATAAATACCTCATGCAATTGTCTCACAGGTCAGGCACAAGGCTTATAGTGAATAGGGTAACATCAGGCTGGTGACTGGTTGCTAGTGGAGTTCTGCAGGGCTCTGTTTAAAGCCCAGTTCTCTTCAACATCTTCATAGACACAGGACTCAAAGGTATACTAAGTTTGACAGTGATACTAAACTGGGAGGAGCTGTTGACTCTCTCTCGAGGGCAGACAGAGGCTGCAGAGAAACCTCAAAAAATCAGAAAGATGGGCAATCACCAACCACATGAAAGACAAGTGGGACATTTGGTACGTGGGACACAGGAACCCCAGATGTATGTACAGACTGGGGAATGAGATGCTGGAAAGTAGTGCTGTGGAAAGGGACCTGGGGATCTTGGCTGATGGCAAGTTGAATATGAGTCAGCAGTGCCCTGGCAGCCAGGAGGGCAAATCATGCCCTGGGGGGCATCAGGCAAAGCATCAGCAGCCAGGTAAGGGAGGAGATTGTCCTGCTCTGCTCTGCACTGGGGAGGCCTCACCTTGAATACTGTGTGCAGTTTGGGGCACCACAATACAAGAAAGATATTGAGCTGTTAGAGAGAGTCCTACGAAGGTCTACAAGGATGGTGAAGGGCTTTGAGGAGAAGCCGCATGAGGAGCAGCTGAGGGCACTTGGTCTGTTCAGCCTGGAGAAGAGGAGACTGCAGTTACAACTTCCTCATGAGGGGAAGAGGAGGGGCCGGCACTGATCTCTTCTCTGTGGTGACCAGTGATAGAACCCGAGGGAATGGCCTGAAGTTGTGTCAGGGGAGGTTTAGGCTGGATATTGGAAAGACAGAAAGAGGGCTTTACAAGGGATAGAGAAGGACACACCAAGAGAATTCATGACTGAGCACCCCAAATTCCTCTATGAAGAATAGCCTTTGCACTCGTGAAATATTTTACCATCAGCAAAAGAGCTTCAGTTGTTGCCACCACAGCCTTTAGCATTCCCAGGGCAGGCCAGACACTCCTGTTCTACCTCTGTGTCAGTCTCTGCACAGTGCACCTCAGACAGCACAGAAGGAGATGCAGCAATTGCTCACCATGCCTGCTGCCTCTCTGCTTGTCCCTTAATGTTAGGATGAAACGAGTCATGATTACCATGTGGGAATCCTTTGGCTTATGGATTCAGATAATGCTTAACCAGAATAGAAGTAAATAGTGCTAGGTGCCAAACAAGGAAAAGAGCAGAAGGCTGTGTGATACATAAAGATATTTTTCTTTCTTTAGAAAATCACTGCATGATGTGGATAGGAAGACCAGTGGGATCCACAAAATCCATTTCTGCTTAAAAGTAAGGATGAGTTACTTTGAATTATTATAGCACAGCAAACATCAACTAGCTCAGAAATGGATGGAAATTCCAGGAAAATCTCCTATCAAGCAAAGAAGTTAAATGCATAATGAGTTGTACTTCACGGGCATAAATGTAACAACCCCCACTGAAAAGTGAGCTCTATGGTGTGACCCTGCAAACACAGTTATGATCAGACATATACACAAATGTCAGTTTGTGCCTTATGGATTTATACATTCTGATGTACACAAGAATGGTGTAATTCCTCTGTAATTGAGAATTCAAAAGTCACACTAATTACTGCAAAACTTGGTATCATATATCTTGAAATGTTGTTCCATAACTTTGATTAAAATCCTATTTTCTAGGAAAACTTGAAACCAAGTTGTTAATTTGGAACAATTTTTCTTCTCTTCCCCAGCTTTCCCCCACAATTAAGGTGTCAGAATAAATATTTAAATTCGTAGCAACCAAGTAGGCATTACAATTCCATTGCAGTACCTCAGAAGTATACACAGCAGTTCTTCAGATGAACTCTAACTAGGAGAATCAGAATAGATCTAACATCCAAATTAATTTTACTAATTTTGAAGTTCATAATTAACATGTCCAATTTGATTAAGGTACCATATCATCAAGATAAAATAAACAGATATGCAAATCTACATTCACATATTGCTAGTCTCAGTTTTAATATATTTATATTTTCAGATTTCACTCACTGCAAATTAGTGGGATACTGCAGAAATGTTTTTGATCTGGTGCCCAGTATTAAATTAGATTAAATACTCACTGTGTAAATTTATTGCAACAGATGACATTGTCAGCTGTCTGGTTATTTTAGTACTATTTGGCACAATGTAATTTAAAAAAATCTTGGATTGAGGCAAAGCACACAATAATTCCTCAGCAAATTAATCCCTTTGGTGCAGTTTTCAAAGGTATGAGGGTTAAAAGAAAAGCAGCAGCCTCTTTCAGATCAGCATGGTGTTGCAGCAAGTACCAACTACTTTTTGCCCTGTTGATACAAGGGGCATTTTTTTGCTTGACATTCACCTTACTGCATTACAGGATTACATTCCCTCTGTACAATATTATTTTATAATGCTTAACATCAGCTGTTTGGAAAATCAGAACCCATATGCCTGTTAAAAATATATATGCATAAGCTACAGAATTGCCTGTACAACAAGGGGGAAATCCAGGAGACACTCAAAAAGCTTGTACTAATATGGATAATGTCTGTACAACTTGAAATGCTCCTCATGCAGCAGGAAGTGAGGTGGTCAAGGCAGCATTTGTGTGATAAATCTTAAAAGCCATGCAGCTTAAATAAGAAGGTTTATGAAACTGAGAAGTTAAGAGGTGAAAATGTAGAATATAACAGCCCACACAGAAGAATTCTTGTTTAAAAAACATGAGTCAGAGCTGACAAAGCCTTCTTAAGCTACCATAAAAGTAATCAAATGCCTAGCAAGGAAAATAAGTGAAAAAAGAACTGACTGTCTTGGAATTTCTATTAAAACAGATCAATATACCATATGGACATAAAAAAAGGCTTTTCCATTTCAGGTTGAAAGCAGAGATTTCTCAGATGCCTACTGAACAAGAGAACAAGCCTCTTCAGCACCAGAAATTATTTTGCTTGAAGAAGTCTGTACATTTATAGACATGAACCATATATAATTGTGAAGGTATCTATGCAAAAGACGAAATTTCAGCATCTGAAAAATAGACTCAGTAATACCTAGATAACCTGAAGTTGTGACCTCCGTTGTGGATTCGGAGTGTGATTCTCCTACAGAATGTCCAAAATTATACATTTCAACTCTAAGCATGAAGATGGTACTAAAAACTAGTCACTGAAAGATCTTGTACAGTGGTGTCTTCAAGATATACCTCTAAAACTTGTGATTAACTAGTTTTTTCAGTCTACAAGAGTTCCACCAGGAATTTGGAGTGGGAAGTATAACTATCGGTTATCCTATGGTTGAGTTACATTTGCTATACTAATTGGTACTGGGAACTACAGAGAAAGCTAAGAGCTTGTGAAGAAAATTATTATCTGGTGATAGGTATCTCAGGCTTTTCCCCCTGGGTGATGACCCAGTTAGTTTCTTAATCACTTTCTAGCAGTAATTTTGCTGGAAGGTGTGAATATGCAGGCATGCTTACAGATAGCCACTGAAGCATGTGACTGGTATCACTAGCCCTATTTAGCAGGTCAAGAAAAACGTAGTTAGGAATACGCTGAAAAGTGCTTATTTTGTACTATCAAAGTAGGAATATTTTGTGTTTGTGTCCCATGGTGTGGCTATTCAATGCATTCACCACAAAGTTAGGAATTCATCTTTGATTCCTGCATTTAGTAAAGATGGAAAATCACATCATCAATTTTGTTGCATGTCACCCTGGTTATCTATAACAATATCTACACAGATTGAGAAGGATGAGGGGAAATCTGAGTATGCTACAGTAATTCCATGATCATCTGTCCCATTTTCTTTCTGCCACCTTGGCTACTGAAGGGTGTGAGCACTGTTTACTGTGTCCAAACCCTGCAGTGAACTCTTTCACATAAGCACACACACACACACACAGAGCTGTATTGTGAATTTCTATGCAACAGCTGCATAGATACTCAAGCCTGCTGTGTGAGAACCAGTTTACACCATCAAACGGCCCTGTGCTGTGCCGTACCAGTTAAATGAGTTTGCACTAGCTTGCTGTAATTTCTTTTTTTTTTAAGCATTTTCATTACATATCACAGATAATAATTTTAAGGAATCAAATTTCTCCTTAGTGTAATACCAATAACAATCCTAAATCTCTTTCTTTTCTGTAAATGTTTTGTAACTGCAGCTGATTACAAGGGGTAAATCAAACAACATTTCACTAAAGTCCCTTTTCTCTAATCAAATGGCAAAATTCTTCAGGAGAAATCTTAGTTTAAAATGTAGTTATCCATTATGTTTTGCAGTTTTATTGTTCTCCCAGGGTAGAATTAGAAAATAAAAGCAAAGCACTAGAAAGATTCAACTTCACCTTAGTGAAATTTCAAATGGCACTAAATTAGTAGGAGTTGCAAAATGCAATGAAAACTGACAAACAGCAAAGTAGATGTCACTGAAACTAAGCTCATGATTCTTTTTCTGAATTATATTTGCTTTGGTTAAGTGCGAGCTTCATCAATGTGATGTGAATATTTCCCACTGATGTTACCCTATTGTTATATTTTATCACAGATAAATATTGTACAATATATTGTAGTACAGCACAGAAATTGCTGATCTATGTGTGCTACATAAAATAATCTTAAATACTTCAGAAAACTTTTAAAAGCTGCTGGATTGAAGGGGACCCAGGAATGACACTGAAAAAAAAATGAGGCATTAGTTTGCAATGCACTGTGACTGCCAAAGAAGCCACTTTGGGGCCACTTATGTAAATGTTTCATTCCAGAAACAACAGAGATAACATTCTCTTTCTAAATGACTCTGTTATATGGATTCTCAGCCTGATAGTTATGAGCAGACATGAGACTCACAGTCTCTTTGACCTTCCTTTTACCACAAATAAGGAGGAGAAAGTAGCTAGATGTACACATGATGGGAGTTCAGTATAGAAAGTACAATGGTGATACAGAAAAAACTTAGCATTGTCTTTCATAGAAGCTTGTACAGAGTACTTGCAAAATCACATTGCCCAAACAAGAAAGAAAATGCTAAGACTAAAAGTAACTGCAGCTACTCTAAAATTTAATCCATTATGTTAAAATGTTAAAACTAAACCAGTCTATTGAGGGGAACAGGATTTGTTTAGGCTTTCTGGAGAGAAGGCCATGTTCAAAGCATTTTTCAGTGCTGGCCATGGCTGGACAAGTCAGATGTCACCATGATGGTTGATATCACAAAGGACAAGTCATGGAGGGGTGTCACCACATTTCAGCTGGCAGTGCCACCACTGCAGTGTGGCTCAGGCCAGAGGACAGTGGGGCAGACAGGGGGAAGGTCGGGTTGAACAAGGGCTGAGGCAGAAGCACTGGGGCATTTCTAAGGTTGGAGTGGGGGTGCAAGGGCTGCTGGGAGCACCCTCAGTAGGGCAGGGCTGCCCTCAGGGCTGGGCAGAGAGGTGCCAGGAGCTGTCAGCCACGGCAAATGTCCTTGGGGCTGTGAGGATGTTGCCCCATCCCCACGGACCTCACCAACCTTCCCCTTATATCTCTGATTTCACTCATCCCCCCCTCCCACCCATCCCCAGGTCCCTGTGTCTGCTGTCCCCAGTGCTCCTGCTGCCATCTCCCTGCCACCCAGCCCTGCTGAGCCCCTTCTCTTCTTCTCCTCCAGGCAATGGCTGGAAGCATCACCCAAATTCTGATCGTACTGAGCATCTTGCAGTGCTTACTGTGCTTGAGTGACCAGACAGAAGATGTCATGCAAGAGCTCCTGCAGCAACATAAGGAGCAGAGGAGCTGGAAGGTATCTTGGCTGCCAGAGGAGATGGAGCAGGGGATCCAGGAGCAGTCTGGACTCAGCCAGGAAAGTGTGCACCTCTCTGCCTGCCAGCACTGGTGCTTCTGGGGCTTTGCCAAAATCCTCATTATCTTTGAGCTCCACTGGATGCCCAGTCAGAGAAGTGCTGGCTCTGACAGCAGGAGCCAGGGGGAAACTTCCAGCAATTCTGAGGAAGAGAGGGAGAAGGAAGAGAATGAGCAGCAGGGCACCACCAGCTGGGCAGTGGAGTGAATCTGCCAACAAGTCACTCCTACATCCATGCTGGACAAAGCATTGTGATTCCTCCTTGCTCATGTGACAAACTAAACATAAGTCAGATCCCTGCTTTCTGCACAGTGTCTGCATCTGCTCCCAGTCGTGATGGTCCTCCTGCCAGGAGGCACAGGAGGGATTTACCCTTTGTAAATACATCAGTAAATTTCCTTGGTTTAAGAAATCCTGTGTTTGTGAGTATTTAGGCAATACTTTATTGGGGAATGTTACCCCTTGGCTCCCTCTCCCCTCTGTAACAGAGATGAAGTTTGTGCTCAAATTTACATTGCAGTGGTTACACTTATGCTTAGATATTCCTGAAATTAAGATCTTTGTTAAAGTGAAAGTGAATTTTCACCTTGAACTTTTCCTACTTCATCATTGTGACTAGCTGTTTAATTTTATAATATTTGCAATATAAACTTAGAACTACTTGCAATTGCAAAATCTAAAAGTTGGAAATTACCAAGAGTATCTCCACTCATACTCAGATTTCCATACAGGCAAGCAGAATTCTTCCTTGTACAAAAAAGTGATGATGCAGCATCTTTACAGAGCATAGGCAAGAGAACCGGTAAAAAGTTGACATTGCCTCAGGAGAAAACAACTTTCTTTAGAGCAACAGGAGTAGTATCTTTACAGCTGAGGGATTTCAGCACAGTGCTCCTACAGAGCACAGAGAGAATGGACCTGCCCTATCAGCTGCAGGGCTGCAGCCAGGTCACCACGCTGTTCCAACTGCCTTGCTCCTCCTCCCGTCACTGCCTTTATGGCAGCAGCACCCCAGGGTCACCCTCAGCAGCACTCCAGGGTCACTCTCAGCAACAGTCACAGCCTCCTGGCTCCTTCCCAGGGATCCACCAGTGGGCTGAAGGAGAAAGCATCCCCTGGTCTTGGTCTAACCTGTGGGCTTCCTGTTTAGGCTCATTAAGGAACGGTAAAACACAAAGCTAAAAAAAAAATTTAAAAAAAGCATTTTCTGCCTGGTTGGAGTAGTCAAGGATGATTAGCAGCCTGCTGTTATTTACCCAACTTTTATTGAGGTTATACAACTACGCCAAAGGTTATCTCAATTTATTTCTTCTGCTGACTGCTTTTATTGAGGGCCATGTCTCGTGACATTAAGTGAAAAGACATGCAGTAGAAGGAACGTAGGCAATTGCACAGAGTATTAACTTCCAATATAGCATAGAGCAGCTTTTATGAAATATGGGCAGCTGTTTCGAGTGTTAATTATTCTTGTTTCTGATAAAATTAAACCTGAAGTAAGTAATGATGAAATTTTATAGCTTTAACAAGCAGCATGAAAAGATTATTCTTTCATAAAAGATAACAAATAAAGTGAACATCAGCTTAATGCACCAGGCAAACAGCACTGTGGAAGGAAACCCATTTAACCAAATATTTTTAAGTCACCTTTCATTCATTCCCACTTCACAGTGTTTTGATTTTTTTTTCAGTCCAACATGTATGTGCTATTTCAATTTTCTGTACGTTCTCCATTCCGGTTGCCTCAAGCCCATCATTACTAAAGCAACCTCTGTACAGAAATTCTGGTTTTTGTAGGATTATAACATAAATCCTGTATAACTCTCAACATTTTAATCACAGCTCCTATTTATTGCAATTTCTGAAGTGAATATTTCTCAGGGAAGAGGAGTTCACATGATTTACAGGGAAAGCCCTGTACAAATGGAACTGCCACATATCAGCACAACTAATATTTTTAAATTATTTTACCTTTTTCCCAGTTAATGGGACAAAACAGGTCCACACAGTTGTGTAGATTCTTAAAATACATCAGAATTTATCTTCAGTTGTATGAGATGTAGCAGTTCTCCTGGCTCCTTGTCCTCACAGTAGTCACTGAAATATTCCGTGAATGTGGAAGAGACCTAATAATTACTCTACATGAAGCAGAGAGAGAAAGAAAGAAAAGAAAATAGAATGACACTTGCTAAATTTTACAGAAAAATGCTTTTTCAAATGACTGAAGCCCAGAAAATACCAGCTAGAATTAATGTTTATTGGGGGGGGGAGAGAAGGAAAAAAAAAAAAAGGAGTAATCTAGTAATCTACTTAAAAGTATGTAATATTTAGTAATTTCTTTGGTTTTCTTTATATGGTACTAATTTAATTGGAAAACATGTTCTGGTCATCTGATTCTGTGAATTCAGGCAGTATCCTTAATGATAATATAAGATGAAGAGGGACACTTTATAAGAGCAGGCAGTGATAGGACAAGAGGCAATGGCTTCAAACTGAATGAGGGAAGGTTTACATTAGATATTGGGAAGAAATTCTTTACCATGAGGTTGGTGAGGCACTGGAAAAGGGTACCCAGGGAAGCTGTGGATGTCCCATCCCTCGCAGTCTTCAAGGCCAGCCTGGATGAAGTTCTGAGCAACCTGGTCTAGTGAAAGGTGACCCTGCCCACAGCAGAAGGTTGGAACCTTTCAACCCAAATGATTCTATGATTCTGTGATTCTATTTATAGGAATTTTGAAAAGTTTTGTCTGGTGGGAAGCATTTAATAGTCTTCAAGAACTAATTCTGCAACAAAATAACATACACAATACAATATACTATACAATAATAAGTGAAATAATAAATCTAACTATAAATCATTGTGGAAAATAAATTAGAAAGCAAAAAAAAAGTGCAAGCTTCAGGAGACCTATTACGGCTTATAGTACATCTCATACACTTTATAGTATTGTATATAGTATAGTACAGTATATAGTGTATAGTACACATTAATGTTACTGCTATGGATTTATAGTTTTTAGCTAAAATGTTGCATGGATATTTTAAACCATCAATAAGACATAAAATGCTTTGTTGAGGACATTTACAGCTCACTTTAAGATCTGATTCAAATAATTTTTTTTCAATAATATATTTTCTTGGAGCAAGTGTTTCAGTCTCTTCCTATTAATTTTTATACTTACATTCTTTAGTTTATGGCACTTTTATTGAAAAATTTGGTTTGATGATCCGGACGTATTTTATTTATGAAGGGCCAGAAAATGGAATGCATAAAAATTTGATGCAACAGTTTCAGTGTAATATGACTGTATATTAGCTAACTACAGTATATCTTTTCGGGTTGTATTTGCTCATCTAATACAAAGCAGGATCTGACTTGAAAATTAGGGTAATGAAACCAGAATCCATAATAATTTGAAGCTGGACTTGACTTCTTATGATCTGGTGCAATGTATTTTTAGGTACTTTAAGAATCCACCCGATCTCAATGAAAATATTATAGGAGTACATTAATTTCCACCACAAATCATGAATCAATTAGAAATTGATTGAAAGTGCTTGACAAAGGAAACTTCAAGAGGGTCATAAGTGGGGCAAAGACATTAGCAGTCTCTGATACATTAGTTTAACAACAAGTTTGAGGGAACGGGAGGAAGCCAATTCAGCTGTTGGAGGTTATCAGAAAAGATTTAATGTATTTTCACAAAGTAGTAAAGACATTTCTCATCAGATTTGTTTGGCTTTGTTTTTATTCATTTACAGTTTCTAACAGCTACAAGATTATAAGCTGTACAAGAAGGTTCAGATAGCATTTCTGAATATAGTTCATCTCCTCTCAGAAGAGTTTTTCTTCTTTTTTTTTTAAATTATAATTATCAGTTCAACCTTTCTTTCCCTGTGTATTTCCTTGAAAAGGGAAACAGCCCTGCCTTTTCATATGGCTGTCAGTAATTATATAATACAAGTATATGCAATTATTATATATTCTGATAAAATTACATATCACTTCTGTATTATTTTAGAGTACATTTCCTTGTATCCTTCCATATTTTGAAGAAAATGCAGTAAGTGACTTACATATCTCCAGGAGAAAGACCAAGAGGACAACTATTCTACTGATTAAGTGAAATGCTCACAATAGTCCCAGGTGAGCGTTGTATTTGCCTCATAAGCAAAGTCTGCTTCAGAGACAGTAAGATTTCCACACAGAAGCTGTGGGCTTCAAGACTGGTATAAAGTGTAGGACATGAGTCAGCAAATCAGAACCCAAACATACAAACATATACAAGGGGTTATGCTGAGTCAGAGGTTTCACAGACTGTTCAGGAATAGAATAATGAACACAGCACAAATAACTAAATTAGTTCAAATCTGGCTTGCACAGATGAACGGAATCTGTCTGTAAGACCACATATATTTCCCTCTTCTTTCTTCAGGAAACTGCCAGTCAGTTTTAGCCTCATACTTTCCTCCAAGACCACATTTTTCTTGAGTGGGGTAGAAACTTCGCAAGCACTCCAACAGAGACTTTCAGTTAAGTCCTCATCCCAAAATGACACTTGTCTTTTTCTTTGGGGGAAAAAGAGACATTTATTTATTTATTTATTATAGTCTCAAGCTGCACCAGGGGAAGTTCAATGTGGACATCAGGAGGAATTGTTTCACAGAAAGGGTGACTAAACTTTGGAATGGACTACCCAGGGAGGTGGTAGAGTGAACAGCCCTGCAAGTGTTTAAGAAAGCACTGGACATGACACTTAGTGTCATGATCTAGTTGACATTGTGGTGTTCAGTCAAAGGTTGGACTTGATTCTGTGATTCTGTGATTTCAGAGGAACAATAGTCAAGAAAGCTATAAATACAGACAGTATATTTAGAAGCAATTTTACTCTGTAGTGTTCTCAGAAAATTTCATGCCAATCTATTTCATTTGGACCTGCTGAGCTGCAAGCAAGACTCCACACTGATTTGAGAATTGACACTATTGAATATCATTAATGGATAAAACTGATTTTTCAAATTACAGCAGTCAAAATCTTAGAGTCAGAAAAACTTCACTAAAATCATCTGTCGACAGTTTCTTCCGTTTTAACCCAAGGAACTCTGGATGACTCTTCCACCAGAGAAAGTGAAGTTACACCAAGCCTGAAAACTCACTAGGTTGCTCCACAGCCCAGTATACATCTAATAAAAGTTTCAGGAGTATTAAAGCCTCTGTGAGAGGAAACAGGCCAGTAGGGTCACAGACTAGAGCAGGTGCAGCAGGCCAGGAGCAGCAGCTACAGGAGACACTGGGCTGCAAGAGACTGAGTTTCACATTTGGAAGGAGCAGGGCTGGACAGAAACAGACGGCTGCAGTTAGTTATTGAGCAGTAAAACATAGGGCCTTTGCATCATAAGGAGAAAACAACATAATCAAACTACCTTTATACCATATGAACTTGGGCTGTCTGGGATAGATAGGAATAGTGTCGTGGGTTCAACCTTGGTAAAAAGCCACCTCCCCCCCCAAGACACATGAGGTCCCAGTGAAAGGAGGGAAGGAAAAAAACTTGAAACTGGAAAAAACTATATACATATATTTACAGGAAAGTTACAATACATATACGTACAAATATAAGAAAAAACAACAATATCTTCATCCCCAGCTGCCCACCCCAATAACACACAGATTCCACCACCCAAAACCCACAGGAAACAACAAAACTAAATACATTTCCCTGAAAGAGCACCCAGCAAACCAACATCAAACAGAAAAGCATTTACTTCTGTGCTGGTTTAAAGATAAATCAGCAGGAGGAATGAATCCAATTCACAAACAGATTATAAATCAGAATTATAATTTAGTAAAAAAACCCCCAAAGATCACAATCAGTACAAGGGTACAGAAAACAAACCCACAAAAACAAGTGTGTGACCCAGCAGCCTGGGGCACAAACAGAATGCCCCTGTGCTGAGCACCCCCTGGCCCTCCTAGGTACAAAGTAACAGGAAAGAAGAAACCTGTTGGTGAAGGTAATGGTCCTGGTCCAGTTGAGAGTGGCAGTCACAGTCCTGCTGAGGCTCTGGTCCTCCTCTGGATCTGATGATCCCCAGTCCCAAAAAACCCCAGTTTACATGTGCTTAGGCTCAGGTGGGAGTGCCCGGTACCTCCCCCAGGGCGGGGAGTTTCACAACGGGTGATTTACACTCTGGCATATTTTTGGAATCCCTGATGGCCCATTAGCAGACATGACCCCTGAGGCTGGGTGTGGAGGTGCTGATAGCTCTCTGGAGGGGTGTTATCACACTGAGTCACTGATGTGAAGACAGGAAACCTTTCTTATCTCACAGAAGTTCCCAAACACCCACCCTGTAGCCTGAGGAGTCAGGTGTGCCCCAGGCAGAGCTGCAAATGATCCATTGTTAGCAATTCATGAAGGGGCCAGGTGGAACTCTTTTTCATGGGGCAGGCAGTCTCTTTCCTGGTTCCATGGTTGAAAAAAGAGAGGAGGTAATCCCTCTGAGGCACAGGGTTGGTAGATGAAAGAAAAATTCCAAGATTTTAAATCCATAACAACTTCCCAGAGACCAGAACTGCTATGGACATCTTGGCAGGGAAGCGGCAGGGCCTGTCGCTCTGGGAGCAGCAACAGGGAGTCCGCCCCACCACACTGCACGGAGAGAGGGAGGGCAAGAGAGCAAGAGATACCTCCCCCACTAGATTTATAATCGACTTGACTTCAGATGATATGAAATACCTCTTTGGTTGCCTAAGTCAGGTGATACTTGCCCCTCTAAATCTACAGGGTGCCCCATGGCCCAAAAACTGAGGCCTGCTAAATTTGGTTTCAGGCCTAACTAAACTAAGGCCTTAATCTAAGTTTTGGGGGTTTATCAAACCCACCACAGATGGTAATTTTTAAACTGTTTCAGTTGTTCAAATCCCTTAAGTACAGGGCACTTCTACTTTATTAGTCAATGGTCCTGCGGACCCAGAGAAGAAAGGGGAAAAAAATTGTCCAGCAATAGTCCACAGGACAGTCCAGTCTAGTTAATCTTAGTCACTTCTGTTCTTGGGATAGCCACTGTGAGCTGTTTACCTCTCCATAGCATCTTTTGGGACAGGTTACTCTTCAATTCTATCATTTTCCTGCCTCAGTTAAGCAGCTTAAGAAAAAAAAATGCCATTGCTATTAATTTTGGTCAGCTCCTCTGTCATCTTTCTGTCTCAAGGCTGCATGCAGTTTAGAACAACATTTTGCCCTAAAGAGTAGCTACAAATGTAACTTGATGTTACAATTGTAACAAACATGTTACAAATCTGTCAGGAATCACAGCAGCATTGTAGTTCATCCTGCTACTGTTTTCATAGTGGTTAAAACATCTGATTTTACACTCATTACTGCCTAGTTATTCAAACTTCCAGCCCTAAAACTGACATCCTTTCCTTCATGAAACAGTCAGCTGATAACCTAGAGGAAAATTGTCACAATTCCTCTCTGTAACTAATTAGAGTTTTTTGAATAATTAAAATTTTAATTTGAGACATCCCAGGTGCTGCTTTTTGAGGGGTAGGGGAAAGAGAGATAGAGAAATATATTTCTAATAGCTAAAAATTAGGAAAGTGAGTTTGAGAGAAAAAAACTTCAAAATGTGCAACCAAGGACAAAGACCCACTTCTGATTCGTCAAATTAAAATTAGCAGAGAACATGTCACATTTACATTTAATTCTCTTCAGGGGCAACATTTCCAAATTTTCCTCTGCAATGAGCAATCTCCAGTGGTATTCCTACCAGGGCTGAACACTATGCTTTTTATCCATCCATCCATCTCTCTGTAAGTGTTCTCTCATGAAAGAAAGCCTTAAAATATATTTGCACTAATACAACCTACACATGATTTTTATGTCTGCAGTTGCCTTTTTTTATAGATTACCAGTCCTCCAGGGCAATCTTTCTATGTGATATTGCAGTCAAATCCAGTGTTGTATCTATAATATCACTGCCTCTTTCACAGATATTCTAGGTTCTCCTATGCCCCTTCCATTACTGCTCAGCTTAAAGCTGTTTCAACACCAGAATGAATTTATCATTATATTAGTAGACAAAACTGCTGCTATTCTTTCCTTTATTTGAATAGCTATTGAGCTGCACAAATGTCATCAACTACAGTTCATCCAATAAATCACAAACTTGAAAATATTAAGCATATTATGCTAAATATAATTCTGGCATATCTGAAAGCACTGTTTCAGTAGTTCTGCCTTATTAAGCCAGAGAACACCTTTTCATTGTTGCCTCAAATTTCTAGCAAATGTATAATCTTCTCAGTCTATTCAAGACCCTTCATTTGGGATTTATTTCTGGAAAATCTTCAGAGCTGAGTTCATCTGTACGAGCGTCAGTGCTTATTTAATTTTATTATCTACTGACTGTTTTAAAACCTACACTGTTGCCACAAGCCTTAATATAGTTGTAGATTTTAATATAGTTTTATATAGTTTTATAGTCTTTTGCATTTGAAAATAGCTTGTAACCCCTGTGCCCCATACTTAAGCTTGATTTAACCTCTGTGTCACATTTTGAAGCTTGTTTTTGTGCTAAGGGAGAGATATTATGTTGTATTCAGATAGCTATCAGAACATGTTATAGTCAAAATACTATATTGTTTAGTCGTAGTATAAAGAGAAAGTAAGAGGTACTGGAAGAACTCCAAATAGAAGGCGTAATGCAATGAAGATGATGGTGGGTGAGGAAAAGGTGGTCCTTAAGACTGACTCAGTTTTAAAGGGGTGTGTCAGTTGGGTGGTTTGGGATAGTTTGTAGGATGGACAGGTTGAGGGATTGGGTATGTTTTCTTAGATAGGATAACTAAGTAGGGTCATAAATTTGTAGAATTCTGTATGCCCCCGGCGAGTGTCATTGATTGCTAAAGCTTTAGCCGAACTTTTAGTAAAAGACCTTTTTTCTGCCTTTACCCTGTTGTGGAAGTATTTCTTCCTCAGATTTCAGGCAACAACACCTTTCAGTTTCTTAAGTATGTACAAAATTACTAAAATAGTGATTTAGAAAGATAAGCACACAACTTGCTGCTGAAAGATGACTTTTTCAACATCAGTCCACTCTCCTCTGTCAGATCCCTGCCTCAGACAACCAACATTTTAACAAAAGCAGCAGACTAGGACAGAAACCCTTGAAAGAATCATTCTTGACCTAAATCTAATATTAATGCCACTCTTCATCCTTTGCTATCTTCCCTGTATTTTTAATTCAGTATATTGAGTACCTCTAGGAACGTTTCCCTGTAGAGAAGATGGTTGGTCTAGGTGCTTCAGAAGCATCAGTGAACATGATATGCCACTTGCCAAAGACAAAATTCAGGTTTTGTCTAAAGAAAATTCTTACTGAAGGATACATAAATGTGATGCTTAATACAAAAATAAGGGTGTCCTTTTTTATATTTGAGATAAATAAACAAAAAAGCCAACCAACATTAGAAGCAACTTCCATAGCCTTTAGTTATTACTTCAGTCTTCTGAATCCGGGCATATTGTAGAAGTAGTTAATGCTGCCCACACACAAGTGTATATTTGTGCAGACCTGGGGCTGTGGGAGTATCAGTGGTTGTGGGTATGGGCAAGCATGTGCAGCCAGACTCCCCAAGCAGCCTGAGTTTTACTCAGCCTTCCTCATGTCTCTCCTTTTATCTGACATCAAGTACATCAGCCAGCTGGGGAGTGAAGGACACTTTTTAGTTCTGGGTAATGATTCAGGAAAGTTACGTTCTTTGGAGTAGCAGGAAAAGAGTTGGCGTTCTTAGAGTGGTAAGTTTACATGACTTAAGACAGCAACAGAGATGTCCACTCACAGTCTCACCACTCTGGAGCCTGCTCACCACTCTGCCACAGATCTCTTCACCACCATGACAGCAAATCTCATCAATCAAGAAAACAAAAAGGCATTCTGTTTTTCCTACTTCATTTCTTTAAGAGCAAAATCTGGGACAGGTCATTTGAGTTTGTCCAGCTTTTTTAAGAAGCTCCATGTGTCTTATGTTCTTTACATTGTCTTCCTTCATATAACACTCTGATATAGAAGGTCAGTAGTAACATTATCAATCAAGTTTAAGTAATGTGATCTCAGTTGGGAATTAAAAACAGCTGAACAAATCTGGGTGCTCTTACAAAGAGACACAACAATCATTGACTTGAAGGCCCCACTGACAACTACTTCTTTAAGTATAACCTTATTTAAAAGCCAAAAATTCTATTTCTATTCCAAAGCTATTTTTTTCTGTGCACTTTATAGAAAGTTTCTATGTATTGTTAGATCATTTCTCAAGCTTCACAGCAAATAGCTTTTTTCCCCAAGGAAAATAAGCATGAAAGGAGAAGACTCTAAATTTTCAGGCTTATATTTAAGTGTAAGTTGACATTTAAGTATACTCTGATTATGCTGCTGAAAGGGCAAGGACAAAAATGTATTCAACATCAAATATAAGTTTTGATCTGCCAGACACCATAAATCATCTCAGTTATGAACAGTTCATTTGTCATCAACAACTGATCACATCAAAATACTTCTTTCTCTTCTGTAAAGCATTTTAAAAGGGCTGCACTGAGCAATCAGGGAATTTAATATTAAAATTGAAATTTGCCTTACACGGGCACCCACACCCAGCTGCCTCCAGTCATCTGTAATGTCCTGTATGTCTTGATGTCAGAATGATGTAGCACTTTCAGAAATGCAGTATAGTAATATTTCCCTGTCCTGTTGCTCATCTAAAGAAATTTCATCTCTCCCTCTCATGAATAATCTGATGTAAGTTGTATGGCATTCTTCTACCAATCATAAGATGAGAATGCTGAACCATCAGCAAATCTTTGATGTAAATCAATGGTCACAAGAGAATTGACTAGGAGGCAGAGTGTAATAATGGAACAATCAACTTATCAAAAAGAACACTTTCCAAAACCAGCTAACTCTTAGCAAAGCACTATCTACTTCAACTGCTTTGAGTCAGCATTTATCAAAGTATACAGAAGAACCTTTGAAATTTCTGTGTATAATAACACATATTTGAGATGGGGAGGTATTGTTATGAGATTACTATTATTTCAGGATCACTAAAATTCATTTAGGGAGGGAATTTGCACAAAACATTTCCAAATGAACTAAATATCTTTATTGTCCTTTTAGTTTGTACCAAGAAAATCGGTTTCCTGATCTTCATAATAGATGATGTACAGGGACCATGGATGAATCCTGAAGTGTATTTCCACAAAAAAAGCTTTATCGAAGGAGAAGAAATTAGGGGAATTGTTTTGCTAGTCTTATTAATTTTTGAGTCATCATTTTCTTAGCTCATAGGACCTCAGATCATTTGGATGCAAAAGAATATAAAATGACTACAAGTTCAGAGTTACAAATTTTGTGTGATAATCATTTATAGCACTAAATTACACAAAGTACTGGAATTGATAATGACTGGAAAACCTATTTTTGGTCCTCACAAAATTAGTTTTAAAGATCTTAAAGCTTTATGAATATTTCAACTACATGGACTCTTCATTATAAGAAGAATATAAAAAAGAAATATTTCAATCAATATTACAAATAATCTTGTAGTTATGTATCTGAATATACTGAAGATTAAGTATTTTGTCTGGATTCTAAATTTCTATAGTTTATGAATTTTTTGTATCATTTTTTTAGAAATACTTTTTCAATAGTTTAGACATTTCTAATATTATAGTAGTAGAGATCAGTGAAGTGCTTAAGTAAAGGACAATGCTTTTTTTTTTTCCTATATTAATTGGAATATCCATTACAAATTCAGTCACTTGTGCACTTCTCAAATATCATCAGCTGAGCATCTGCTATTCTGTCTTTTCAGTTTTCTGTCACTTTTGTATTGGTTAATCAGTAGATGCAGAATCTTATCTATCACGTCATCTAGCTGGACTTCTGATCCAAGTGAAAGATATCCTTGCCTATGGCACAGGTTTGGACCAGAGGACCTTTAAAGGTCCCTTTCACTCAAACCACTCTATGATTCTGTCAAGCAGATAAGTGCTCTGTCATTCTTGCCTCGTTCCATCCCACTCCCATCAATCCCCTCATCCAGATCATTGATAAAGATATTAAACAAGACTGGATCCAAGAGTGAGCCCTGGGGAACACCATTTGTGACCAGACACCAGCCAGATATAACTCACCACTCTCTGGAACTGGCCATCCAGTCAGTTTTTTACCTTGTGAAGAGCATGCCTGTTGAAGCCATGAGCAGCAGAGTGCTGCAGGAAACAGCATTAAAGGCTTTACGAAACTCCAGGTAGACAATCCCCACACCCTCTCCCTCATCTACTAAGTGGGTCACCTCATAGAAGTAGATCAGATTGGTCAAGCAGGACTTTCTTTCATTTTGTACCTCAGCTTCTTCCTCCACCGCCTTTGTCACTGTTTCCTGTCGCATCCAATAAAGGATGAAGATACTTCTTAGCCATCTTTTTATTTCTATACTATTTATAGAAACATTTTTATTGTCTTTACAGCACTAGCCAAATTTCTAGTTGGACTTTGACCCATCTGATTTTGCCACTAGAGAACCTCATGATGACTTGGTAGTCCTCCTGAGTGGCTTGCCCCTTCTTTCAGTGGTCATGCACTCTCCTTTTACTCTTGAGTTCCAGTCAAAACTCTCTGATCTGACAGGCCAGTCTTCTTCCCTGCCATCTTGTCGTTCAGCACATGGAGACAGCCTGCTCCTGTGCCTTTAAGATTTCCTTCTTGGAGAATGTCCAGCCTTCCTGGACTCATCTTTTCTCTGAGCTTGGTCAGGAAGGTTGGATCTCAAATAAAGAAGATGATAACATAAAATATACTTACCAGTAAAAGTAGGAAATGGAACAAATTTAAATAAATGGAACAAGACTGATCAAATATATTTGTGATACAGATTACAAACAACAATAGCATAACAGTAAACAACATAAAATATCTTATTCATGAGACATTAATAGCAAGCTGACATCACATTAATTGTATTCTAATCCATCTTTTTTGAAATAATGGATGTAATATGCAATAATGCAGTGCAGTGCAGATTGAATTGGCTTTGTCTTCTTTGTCCAGAATACCAAATGGAAGAATCATTATTCTGTTGCAGCATGCCAGCTTCTATTTATGGGCTGTCATTTCATTCTCCTAGCAGTTCATCTAAAGATATGTCATATGAGACCCTCCTGGATGCATACTCGCTCCTTCAAAAAATGTGTTGCCTTTTCCACAGCATTGTTTCAAAAGATGTGGAGTGGTCTTAAATAAAGTGACACATAAAAATTTTTATCTGATTTAAACATATTTACCTAAACTGGCAGTCAAGCCCAGTGCTTTCAGAGAAAGATTTTTATTTGTTGACTTCAGTGTGCACTTAATCAGTCTTTTTAAAATTCAAAGTATTGCATGTTCCATAAAGAATGTATTTATATACTGAGAATGAAATACTGTAGTTATGATTAAGTTGCAGTTTGGCTCTTGCAAAAATATCTTTGCTATATAAAATACTACAGCTTAATGATATACTGCACCATGCGGGCCATATATATTTTATAGGAAGTTACATAAAACACAGCATTAAAATAAACTTACAGATTTCTTTTGCCCATTAATTCTTATGAGACAGCAAAAAAGAGACATCTAGTACTTTAACCTCTCCTGTGTCTTTTTCAAGACAGTAATTAGGTGTGTTCGTATCTGACTTTGAAGAAATAACTAGATCCCTCTTTTTACATATTTTGTATTTTTTACCAATTACATACTCAATGATTTTTTTAAATCACTTGAAATATTTCATATTGACATACACATTAAGATAAAAATGTGCTTCATACTGCTCCATGTTCTGTCTGGCTTAGGTGTTCACTGTCTGCCATGCACACACAGAAGAAGCTTTTTTCACAAAAGTAGGCAACATTCACCCCCTAAGTCTTCTAACTCAAGCCCTTGTAAAGCTTTTAATATTTGGTCTTTTACAACCTGAGTAAATGCCATTAAGGACCTTCATTGAAGCTTGGGCTTTTCTCCTTTCCTCTTAGCTACTGTATGAGTAGGTCTGGTGTGGATAGAAGGAAGAGACTTCTTTGAACAGGAAGGTTATTCAGGCCCCGTAGTGTAGGCAGGAAAGGAGGAGCCATAGTCCAGGTCAACAGAGCCCAAAACTAGGAGGCAGGACAGAAAAGTACTCCAGAGCCTTTTTCCCCACCTTCCTAAGACAAGAAGCTTGGCTTTTGTTTTTACTCTGCGTTCAGTAAATATGTCTTTCTACGGCATGTAGGCTCCAGCCAGTCTGGTCTTTGAATATTTCTTTAAATAAAATCAGAACAAAAATAAACAAGACCCTGCCACAAGGTTGAAGCCAAATATAGAGGTGTAATGAAACTGAGTGGAGATAGTATAATTTATGGTACCTGTAAAACTAATTCAGAGCATTTTTCTGTAACATACGCTATACAAGAAAATTACAGGGGAAATCAGGTAGGGTCTAACAAGAAGGCTGAAGAAGTAGAACACAAAACAGTAGAAAAATTGCTATCACAACAGAAGTTTGAAGGAAAAAATACCTACAGAATAAATGCATTAGCCATCTTAACTCCTTCATGTAATTTGTTTATCTTTCCTGTGAGATGGTGGCATACCCCTCAAACACCTGTGGTCTAAGAGTGTGATAACACCTGAAATCAATGAAGGAAAAAAAACAAGTTAGAAAGAAATATTGGAGGGAGCTGTTTATAAAAAAATTGCATGGTTAGTGAAACCTTAAAATATGAAAGAACAAAAGAAATTATCCTTTATGTTTTTTCTCAGTTGGTTTATGTAACACTGTGAGAAACATATAGATTCTCCTTTATAAGTAAGAAATGAGGAATTCAAACAGGTTTGCTATGTGGAAAACAGGAGGGGCACTGCTTTCAGGCTAAACAAAGTAGAGGAAAACTGGAGATCTTACTAAGGCTTTGCTTGTTAGTAACTCCCAACAGCACATTCCTTTATCAGAGATGTTGCTGTTTCTTTCAACTCAGACTGATTTTTTAAAAAGCTAAAATTCCCCCTAGGAAGTGGAAAACACTGAGAGAAATGAAAATAGAAAGAGAAGGAGCACTTTAGACATATTGCTTCAGCTACAAATTTGTGTTCTTGATATTTATACTGTTGCACAGTTCATGATTAGCCTTGAAGTTGGCACTTGAGGGATCTCTCAAGCAATTATTCTCTGAATATTGCTAAAGACAAAGTGAGAAAGTATTCATGAAAAATCTATCTTGCTACCTGTTAGTTCAGCATTGTTCATGCCATCAAAAATATCAGCAAGCCATCTTGATAGAACAAGGGGACTAGATATATTTCCTATACAGGAAAAAGAGAGATAAAATTTTTTAGACCATGATTTGTGCATAAGGCTGTCATTACAGCATAATTTTTAGAGGCTCTTGAAAAACTTTTATACTACAGCAGGATTAGGAAATTGTATTTTCTCATCAGATTTTTTTAACTTGTTGACAGAAACTGGAGCTTTTCCATGGTGTCCCAACAAAGAGCTTCTGTACTTTTCTATTTTCTATTGATGTGAAGGGAAGATCATGGAATCATGGAATTATTTGGGTTGGAAGGGACCTTAAAGATCATCTAGTTCCAACTCCTCCTGCCAACAGGATCACCTTTCACTAGACCAGATTGCTCAGAGCTCCATCCAGCATTTACCTTGAACACTTCCAGCGCTGGAGCATTCCCAACTTCTCTGGGCAACCTGTTTCAGTATGTCACCACTGTCACTGCAAAGAACTTACTTCCTCCTAATATCTTATCTAAATTTACTCTCTTTTAGTTTAAAGACATTCCCTCTTGTCCTGTCACTACATGCTCTTGTAAAAAGTCACTCTCCACATTTCTCGTAGCTCCCCTTCATGTACCAGAACGCCAAAATTAGGTTACCTGGAAATCTGCTCTTTTCCAGGCTTCATTCTGTCAGCCTGTCCTCATGCAAGAGATGCTCTATCCCTCTAATCATCTTGGTGGCCTCCTTTGGACTTGTTCCAACATGTCTTTCTTTTGCTGAGAATCTCCAAGCTCAATGCAGCACTCCAGGTGGGGTCTCAGCAAAGCACTGTGGAGGTGCAGAATCACCTCCCTTGACCTGCTAGCCACGCTATTTTTGATGCAGCCCAGAACAGATGAAAGATGAAAGGAAATTACTTCTTCTGAAGATACAGCAGGACAGGCAGCTTCAAGGATGAGTTAGGGTACGCAATGAGATTAAAAAAAAAGAAGAAGAAAAAGAAAAAATATTGTAGAACAGTTAATCAATGGTAGCAGAATAATTTCACTTAAGGTTTATTTAGCTAACTCAAAGAACGCTAGAAAGCTCCTGTGGTCAAGGTGTGACAATGGTTCTACTTCTTCTTGCGAAAGTGCCACTTCTGATGTACTTTACCAGAATCATACAGACAGGTACGTACCCCTGAGAGCTTGATGTATGACAGTGGATAAGTTTGGTGAGGACCTTGTTTCAGATATGAATTTCAATGAGCAGTTAAGACCCCAGGGAAGGAAGAGAAGTTAGTGGGAAGTCACATCTGACATGCAGTACCCGAATTGGTGAAGCTTTGTGCACTTTGTTTTTTAATATTTTTTTATGGAAATAGAAGGATAATGGTACTCTCACATGACAAGAAGGAATAGGCAATCTCATGAGATGACTAAACCAAGAGCCAGTGTTGTTATTGCAAGCTGGGAAAAAAATGCTTCACAAAGTCTGCACACGAGTTAGTTACATCCAAAGACTTCCTCTATTACAAGCATTCTGTATTATTTTAATTTAATATTGCCTACTCTAACAAAATTTTTTCCTCTACATTCAGTTATGGCATTGATCCATGTTGCAAATAGGCTGGTGCAGTGAAGCTTACTTTCACTGCAGGTTGTATAATGTTTTTATAACTCAACACATCTGTTGTACTTCTGCATGTGTTTTAGTATTTGTTGTTAATGTTATAGATAAGTTTTACTTTCATTAGAGCAACAATAATTTTAAAACACATATTTGCATAATTAGGTAGCTGGCACTGTAGGTTGAGACGTATCTATTGTGTCATACAATGATACAGTCTTTTGTGATTCACTACAATACATTTTACAAATTATGGGTCATCTACTTCCTACCAAATGAAATTTGTTTACAAAATTTTGTTCCAACGTAATTCTACAGGGAATAGGCATAGAATAGAAATCATGCAAGTTTCAGCAAGAGCTGCTTGTTTCACAGATTATTTGACACGCTTCACTAAATGTTCTAAAAATAGCATAGGACAAATACAAGAGAAAAGTGGAATTCTGTATTTCCCAATCATATTTCTAGTCTAGTGTGGAACATGTTTTCTCAGAGTCAGTGTGGATGTGACAGCTAGGAATGGGATTGATATTAGTACTGAAACTTAATCAATTGCAATTGTCTCATCTTGACAAGGAAAGATCATGACCATGAAATAAAATTACTATGTTTTGCTTCTGAGGCTTAGATCATATATCAAGTTGCAATAAATATGTAGCACTTGAATGAATCAATAAAAAAAATACCTACCTAGAAAATAACTATAAAAAAAGGATTTTTTTTTCCTATTTTTCTTTTTTGTTTGCCTTAGTTGAAAGGAGACTGGGATACATGACAGAAGGCACTATGAGAAATTTAAGTTTTAAATAAAAGATCAATAAATATAGGTGGTTGAAGAGCTAATTTCCTTTTCTCAAAGAACCTCTTTTTGTAGACAATTAGCTCTCACAGGGACTAATCAGATTGGATGCCAGCTTGGCTTTAGTCAGGACACTGGCACAGCTTGCATAAAAAAATTCCCTATTTTATTTTTCAACTACCTCTTTCTCTAAGTATTTAGACAGACACAGACTTTTTTTTTTCTTTAGGAGGAGAGGGAAATAGTGGTTTTTAATGAGTTTTCTGTTACGTATCCAAAACCTTTTTTGAAGAAAGTAGAAGAAAACATTTTGATGCTGTAGATGAACCTTAGTCTGACAAGAAAGTCTCAGACCACACTACTCAAGCCTCTGAAGCCGCTTTTCTTTTTTCATCTATGCTGAAATACACATGGGAGTCTCCAAACCTTTGGTACAAATGCCAATAGTAAATGCAAAATTGTTGCTTACAGGTCAAAAGTGGCATTCGAAATCATGGTGTTCATTTTTTCAGGAAGTAGCAATGAAGTTGCAACAAGAAGTCCAAGAGCAATCAAGAGAAACTTGCAGGGTTTTGGGATGATGGTAGAGGGATTAGGAGTACATGTAGTGTTCATCGCCATCCTTCCAGTTGCAGAGAATAATGAGGGACGAAACTAGAGCCATCAGATCGATACATAATCAATTGTATCAGCAATAGTGTGACCAGCAGGACCAGGGCAGTGATTGTCCCTCTGTACTCAACCCTGGTGGGGCTGCACCTCAAACCCTATGTCCGGTTTTGGGTCCCTCACTGCACAAAAGACATTTAGGTGCTGGAGCGTATCCAGATAAGGGCAATGGAAATGGTGAAGGGTCTGGAGAACAAGTCTTATGAGGAGCAGCTGAGGAAGCTGGGGTTGTTTAGGCTGGAGAAAAGGAGTCTCAAGGGAGACCTTATTACCCTCTAAAACTACATGAAAGGAGGTTGTATGGAGGTGGGGCTCAGTCTCTTCTTTCAAGTAACAACTAATAGGACAAGAGAAAGTGGCCTTAAGTTATGCCAGGAGAGATTTAGATTTGAAATTGCAAAATGTTTCTTCACAAAAAGCAATTGTCAAGCATTGGAAGAGACTCTTCGTGGAACTGGTGGAATCACCATCACTGGAAGTATTTAAAATAAATGCAGATGTGTCACTCAGGGACATGGTTTAGCAGCAAACGCAGCAGTGCTTGATTAATGATTGGACCTGGTGATCTTAGGTGTTTTTTCCAACCTAACCAGTTCTGTGATTCTATGATTCTTAGCAGCACACATTATCGTGACATTTGAAAAAACTCTTCTGGCATACTTGTGTCTTCCTTCAATTTATGTTTGTTCTTATGGCATGTAAAGCATTACTGTGAGGGAGGCACATATGAACCTTCAGCTCTACTGAAAATTTACTCAAATTAAGCCACGGTTGCACTTCCCTAGTAGAGATGTGTTTATATAAGTGTTAATGCTAAATTCAGTAGCTGAAATTTTATCTGAGAACTGTTTAGAATGTAATTTTCTTGTTTACCTGAATAATTAACAAGGGGGTGTAGCAATGAGAGACTGCAGGTTTTTTTACAGCAATATTGGTTTACAGTTTTGGGTGGAACTTCCCGCTCTAATCAGGGACCTGATCAGAGAACTGATTTTCTGATCAGAGAACTGATATCTTGGCTTAGGATGAGGCATCTGTTTCATCCTTTAAAAATTCACACACTGAAAGATTTATATGATATCAGCTAAAATTTGTAGGGTAGTTAAGATAGTTATTACAAAAATGTTCCTTTTATTTACAGTGAGTTGGGCTTCCAGAAGGTGCTTTGTAAGGCAAAGGATGGCACCCTACCTAAATATTAAACACCAAAGTAGACTAGCTGGGTTTTGGAGACTTTCATCTCAAGCACAAGTCCTGGAGAATGCTTTTTCCTGCAAGAGAGTTTGTTGAGATACCAGGACTCCACTAATTGTTGCCTTGAATGGGTGTTGAGTTGTAAAGTTGTTTCTACTGTGTGCATGGTCATCTCATGATACAATCATAGCTGCAAATTTCAAAATATTTTATTGCTTCAATCTTAAAAAAATACAATTCCTCCACTTTTGCCTGCTTCACTGTGTTTGAACAGTAGCTAATTTCACCATCCTAATTATGTTTAACACTAGTAACTTCATAATCATCTGTGATTCTTATTATTTTTATATGCAAATAGGGTGTCGTATTTACATTGTTTCTCTAAGCTTTCAATAATCCTTCTGACGAAATCAAAGAATTGAAAAAATGTACCACTTTCCTCACAACATTGCATGTGGTTAATCAATGAAACAATCTTTTACAGTGTTTTAATTGATTTATGCTAGAGTTACTCATCACTATAGATACATAAAATATTCATCAAAATGTAAATCAGATTTCCTGATGGTGTTTTACTTAACGTAACTACTCCCTGAGACAGAACAGTAAACTGTTGGAATAAATAGACTATCTTCCCACAAATACTGACAAGTTATTGCAGGGTTTTAATGGAAGGTCTTACTATGGCTTTCCTGAAGTCTTTCATTTCAAAGGAAAACTTCCTTTTTTATCTTTTATTTGTTATTTCTCATTCCTGCCAATATTTCCCTAGGTATATAGGACCTTTGCTGTCTGGGCTTTGGTTGGCTGATTGGTTTTTGTTTTTTTTTTTCCACAGGATTAACTGAATCCTTGGTGTTCAATTATACTTGTCTGATGTTAATATATGGTTGATAAGTTCTAGTTAGTATATAAATATTAATAAAGCTATGAAACAAACAAACAAAAAATGTTACAAATGTTTGGCATCGATATCCTAGTAACTTGACAAGTGTTATTGCAGCTGCCATGAGTTGAAAATGGAATTGAGTAATTCAACAAGGAAATTTTATTTAATAACTACAAATCCTTCTGTAATCAGTTCCCACTTGTGAATCAGAAACATTGTTACTGGTATTATCTTTGTGGATTTTACTCCTAACGGACAAGAATCTAGGAGGGATCTCCTTCCTCTCTGTAATGATTTCATTGTTTTGCTGCTCACTAGTATTCCTGATTCTGCAGCACTGACCTCACTGGAGATATCTCTCATTTAAATAAAAGCAGTGAAAGTCATCTGCATTGAATGTTGTTCCTTATAAAAGTGAGACTAAAAGCAGTGTAGCATAAGTACTGCAAGATGAGTTGGAATATACAATTTTTCCTTTCCATACTTTGTTCCTTTAGGTGTCTTATAAACCTGTTATTTTCCGACTCCCAAAAGGGATTAAATGTGGAGGGCTTTTAATTTATTTTAGTTTTGCAGTTTGATAGCTTTAAGTCACACATCACAACCTGTTCTCATTCTATTCACATAAATAATGGAAGAGAAAAGGTGTAGACTCCAGCATAGGGCAGGAGACCTGCCTTCCCCTGCAGCACCACTTTGCAAAGCTACACAGTTGAGTGCCACTCCACAAGCCCATTCAGCATGAACATGAGATGTGGTGTTGACACATAGCATAGATTCCTTAGCTCCCATCACAGCCAAATAATACACTGCCTGTGTGCCGTGTCAGGGCACTTGTGATCATGCATTAAGGCCTGTTGAAATGAGGATATTTGTCAGAGAAGTGTCACAGTGGGAAATAGACATAATTTAAATGTTATAAATGGCAAACCTTAACCTGTTGAAAATGCAAAGTGTGGAGAAAAGCTAGTGGTAAAAAGGAAAGAAGAGGATAAATGCTAGTCATTAGACCCAGTTCATAGACTGGATACCCTTCCAACTCTTTATTCATCTGTATAGTTACTCTGCCAAGTCTAAGAGAAGAATTTACATGTATAAGGAGGAACTAGATAAAAGAAGGGAAGAAATACCTATGGTTGCTCTGTCTAGATACGGCTATAAAGTCTGATATTTTAAATTTCTTCAGTTATGTATGTCATGACTACAAAAAGATCTAATGGAGCTTGAATTCCCTATTTTCATATTCTATTTCTGGTGTCATCCCTCAGGAAGACACACCTTTCCTTTACACTGGTCTTCTAAGACTAAAACGTTTGTCTGCAGTGAGTGACTTTATTGCACTAACAATATAATTTTGTCAAATATAACTACATCATGCTCTGAAGTGTTCTGAAAAAATGCAGCTTTTACTCTAGATGTTATTTTGAGAGGAGAACCATGAGTGTTAGAGAATGGAGCCTATGGAAATTAAGAGGTCCTTCATGAAATCCCTGAACACATGGACAATCCTTGATAGAGTCCAGAAGAAACAAAATATGTCATGCAGTCATGCTAAGTTCATTGAGCTGGAACCAAAAAGTACAAGGTAGTAACAGTGTTAGTATATCTCTGCTGCTGTATAAAATAGTTGAACAAAGTTAAGGGATCAGAAAATGCAGGGAACTCAGTTTATGTAATTCTATGGACATAACTACTGGGAAATAACAACAAGAATATTTGAAGTGACAATGGCAAAAAGGAAAAGAAAACATTCTTTTTTTTTTTTCTTTTCTGCTGCTCTAGAGTACTGTAAGAAGACAATTGATATGTTAGCCACCCTTTTTAGAAACATTAAAGTCATCACTGTACTCCTTTTGAGAGAACACAGACTAGGATGCGCTGGAGTTCAGGCACAGAGACTTAAGATCCTAATTTAGAGCATAATCACTGAATATAAAATGAGTCAAAATCACATATAAGTACAAAGTAGGAAAACAAAATTAAAAAATTTATTTTCGACAATACCATTGTTGGTGAGAGCAGAGAAGGAAGCAGTCTGAGTGTCTCCCTCCTGATCCAAGCACATCAGTCTGGACCTGACTCTTATTTCCAGCTGAAAGGCCCAGATGCAAAGTAAACATTTGATCACTGAAGCTGAAGAATCACTAAGTAGGATGTGATCCTCTTTTAAACTCTTCTATATAATTTCTGAAACATTTATGCCATTATAGAGCCAGTACAATGGGTCACTTGAGGCCCCAAATGGTGCCTTCACCTTCTGCATCAGTGTGAGGACAAAATATTTAATTTATATGTTAATTTTATGTTATTTGAATTTTTGTAATCATACGCAACATGCAATATGCTAATGTTTTGTATTAATATCCCCAGAAAGAGAGGTACTCTTACAGGACCTTTCTGGTACTACTCCTCTTGAGTGCTACCTTTGCTCAAAAATCACTACCTGATGTTTGAGATAAGATATGCAGAACATATTTGTTTCTTGTCCAATTCAAGAATATCATTAGTATTTTGTATCTGACACCTGCATAAAAGTACAACAGCATTTTGTTCCTAAATTAGAGTCGTGGGACAGTAGCTATTTACTTTACATTTGCTTGAGCTGAAAGCTGAGATTTCAGCTTCTGCAGGAAGTTCTGTTTACTGTTCTCTTTGTTGACTCTGGACTTTTGCATCAACTCAAATTTAATAGTTCTTCATTGGTAGGACCTGTGTTAATGCTCTCTTTTTCTGTCCTCAGCTGCAAAATAAAGATAAAATAGATGGGATGGAATGAGGAATGTAAAAGGAGGAACAAGTCTGAACTATACTGGGTTTTGGGAATTAAAGGAGTTAACTTGGGAGTTAAAGCAGTATGTGTGCACATGCATGAGAGGGACTGGGGGGGAAGGAAAGGGTGAGAAAAGAGAAAGAAAATCCTGCGCTACTGTGTTCTTCATCAATGTGTTCTTACTGCTGCCTTGATAAAGGCCTTTAGTCACTCAACCCATTCCTCATAGATGTAAGGAAATAAACAAATTGCTTTCACAAGATCAGCAATATTTTTTTTCTGTTTAAACATCATGGAGAAACAGAGAGAGTGACTGCTCTTATCTTCCTTTCTTTTGTGCTTCATCTGACAGTTATAGTATCTTTAACCCTGTCTGCAAGCAAAACACATCATTTTACATTTCCAGAGGGTCTTGTGTCATTGTAATGATTCATGGCATCCTGTTAAAACCTTCACATTAAACTTGTAACTGAAGGCAATCTGAGTTGTATTCCTGGGGTGACTATGAAGATTGAAATACTGAAGATTACTGAAAGCAATTAATCAAAATGACTATAAGCTGGCTTGAGCAAAAGAGACATATGAACAAAAGTGTGCTAGATCTTCTACTTTGTATGCTCTGTAGACATTCATATTATTTCAAAACAGGACACAGTCATTTCTATTCAGATATAACATTTAGACAATCTGGCCTTCTGAACTCAGTCTGTTCAAAAGCAGATACCATTTGCCCAAATGGAGACATTATTATCCAGTTACATGCTAGTGACATCACCTAACTGTAGATCTATATGGTGTACATGTTTAGAGTTCCTATAGAATGAAGAAAAAATCTATTACAGAATGAACCATTTGACCACATTTGACTCCTTATATGTCTGGTTTAAGATGGAATTAATTGGGTTCTCGATATACTTCTTTCTGGCTTTTGATCACTGAAAGGTTTAAAAGTTTTTTACACCAGCACTGTCATCCATAATTGACCACAACTGTTGTCACATTGACAGAATTAGCCAATATTCTTGTTAAAATAAAGTGATTAATCAAATATCAGCACAAGGCTTAACAGATTCTTCATAAAAGTTCTGCATCCAAAAATATCTCATGTAAATTAGTCAGTGAATACTTTTAAAGAAAAAGTACTTTTGTGTAAGCTGGATCAGCTCATATCTTAAAGCAGAGATGTGGGATAACCCTAACATTTACCAGAAAAAGAGTATGTTAATTCAGCTATATTTAGAAATGAGGAATTTCTGAAGAAAAAAAATTTTTTCCTGAAGAAAACTGATCTTATTAATACCGTCTTCCTTTTTTTTTTTTTTTTTTTTTCCCTAAATTATCTATTCAGGCTAAATAGGTACATAAATTTAGTTTTCACTCCTTGACAAATGAGTATTAAGGACACAAAAGAGTCTCAAACACCAGGTATTTAGCAATCTGAAGAATTGTGCATGGTTTAGCATGATTCTCGGTTTTCTTTGACAAAGCAAAGCCTGTAGCTCTGCATGTGTTTGTAATTATAGGAGTTTTCTTCATGTTTCTTAGGAGCACTAGAGCTGGAAATGGTGGGGAAATTCTTTTCCTTTTTTGTTTGTTTATTTGTTGGTTTAGAAATGGCAAAAGAAATGGCCAGCTTCTTTATGCTGGTTTGCACCTGAATCTGTAAAATCTTTTAGGTTGTAAAAGACCTCTAAAGTTACTATGTTCAACCATAAGCCCAGCACTGTCAAGTCAACTAAATCATGTCGCTATGTTCAACATCTTCAGGAAGTCAGCAGCATTTCATTAGTTAAGGAGGCACAGTTTTGCAGAGCCTCTGATTAATATCTTTAAGGACCTAAACCTTGAATTTTTGCAGGAGATTTAAAAAATCTCATGACTCGTCCCTTTTCCTAAAGCTCAGTCATCTTGGGTAGTGCCTGTTGGTGTATAAAGCAGTGACCACTGCTTCTGAAGGAAAAATTAAGTTCATTTCTGGATGTATCATCTTCCCAGCAATTGTGACTCAAGTAGCAAGTTATCAGTATACTGCTTCCTTCTCATCCCTGGGCAGAGGAACAGTTTCTACCAGAATTTCAAACTCAGCCATTTACAACAGCTTAGCAAGTCAGTATTTCTCTCTGACAAATGTCTTTTCAGCTTCAGCACTGAGATTTGGGGTAAAAATTGATTTGTTCTCCCTTTTCAAAACTACTCAAAAGCCATAACAGATCCAAGATAATAATTTGGTATTATAAGTGGGTACTGGATGAACATTAGAAAAGCTTCTCTTAGGTCATGAATTCTTTCTGGAACCAAGGTGAAAGGTATAGTGGGAATAATCTGAACTCTTACAGTCCCTTAGGACAAGAGGAACAGGGTGTAGTGTATAGCAGTCACTGGCTTGTGGCACAGAGTTGTGCTCACAAAGATTGGTCTCAGGCTGACAGAAGGCAGATCTGTCTTAAATATGCTCTTATGTGCCCCAGGTGTTCACTGGTACAATGAGTTTCTCTCCCACTCCACATCTCTCTTCCCAGGTGGCCATCACCATTCCTGAAGATCAACTTTAACACATGAATAGAAAAAAGCTGGAGTTTGATTGTGTAGGCAACTTGTCATCTCTGGGTTATGAAATACAGTTCCTACTCCAGGAAGTATAAGCTCCTATTCTAGCCAGGAAACTGTAAGTATAAACATATATGTTGTTTCTCAGGTGTCATGGCATTCATGAAAGATGTAATGATGAGGAATGTCAGTGATGAGAGGCAGTAAACCTAATAAATCACAAGTAATCTTTCCTTTTTTTTTTTTTCATCCACTGTATTTAGCCTTTGCAGATGTACCTAGGTTACATTTTACTCCTAAAAATAAGCAGTCTGGAGCACCATGGTATTTCTGTAGTCTTAATTGTTAAATATATATATATAAGAATAGGAAATTATAGGGAGCTCATTTTGTTGAGCTAAATTTATTTGACTAAGCCACACATCAAGGACAAAATCGTAGCAGTGTTTCACCAGAAATAGTTTCCCAGTAAGGGTGTTAGTCGTAAGAAATAAATGTTCCTTCCTAATCTGGAAAGAGAGGGAGGCTCTCTGGGAGGTAGCTCTTAGATTATGGTGCATAAATGCTGCCAAGTTATCAGTTGCCCAGCCATCCTATTTATGGTCTATGTATTTATGCCCATCCAAGTACTACTTTATATCCTTATGCAAGTGAGCACTCAGGTTTGAGAAATCACACAACAGTTATATGTAAATAGAATACAAATGCAGTCTCAATGAATAGAACACATTGGCTGTTGTGCTCCTGAAACACATTATACTGCTTCAGAGTAAAATGACATACATTTTCTAAGGGAGATGAAGTGAACATCAGAGCAAGTTATACAATTCACGCTGTGAATCTCTACAGAGGAAAAATAGTGTCAAAAACCTTAGTCAGAGGTTAATTGATAATCGGTTTAATAATTCATTTGTTATTAATGATTACTAATGAGAAACATTAGAATAATCAATGTTCCAGCCCAGTGCTTTGCCAGATGTCATGTTAATTGCAACTGAAGATAGCAGCAGCTTCGAAAAATACAGAAACAATTAGCATGATTGACTCAGAGCCACCTCATGCCTCTCTGGAGCATTGTTCTAGCAGCACTACAGAGCAGTATAAAATTCTCTGAGTTTGCAGAGTGGGAAAAGAGCATTCATAATAGCCTTTGATATAACCCTGGTTTGTCTCATAAAAATTAAAATTACAGTAAATCTGACACAAGCAAATACATTTTCTCAGAGAGATTACAATCACAGGCTAATAAGCAAGGAACTACAAAATAACCTACAGTGAATAAAATGCTAACACCAATAGTGTTAATGGCTAATTGAAATTAAAATCTGCTCTTTCCCTGGGGAAAAATTTGTTGAGTTTTAATATTCCCAATGAAAATTCACTTTTAAATTATGCTTTACGTCCTGAAACAACAATAAATTACTAAAGTGCCATGCTGTTGTTCAAAATATGCAAAGTAGGTTCTTAAACTACAGGTATTGTAAAATGCTGAGGAGTTAAATTTTATTCTATGCAAAGATTTCATTCTGTAGTTGTAACAGGAGCTTCCCTCTGGTTTAAATGGATAAACAGCAGTAGTGCATGAAACCAGAGGCAGATACGTACATCAAATACAGCATCTTTCCATCACATAACACAGTTCTCTCTATCTCTTCACACCCAATTTGATCCTCAGCTGAGAGCAGAAAACTAGAACTTCAGTCTCCATATCAGGGAATCCAGGTTCCTCTCTTACCCTAGACTTGCTCCCATCATTCAGTGGCTCAGAGAAGTAAGCTTTAGGAGCAGAAAGCCCAGACCAGTGCAAAAACACCTATCAAAGAAAGAGTTGGGAATGGCACATGTAACATCAGTCCATGCACATGAAAGTTAAGGAAACATTGAGTCTACCTAATGAATGTGGCTGAGGTGCCTATCAGGTTTTTTTTAATTAGCTGTGAACAATGGGGTACCATACAAACTGGTGTCATCAGATTATAATCTCAGATGACTGAGATATATATAACACAAAACTATTCTTTAGTTGACTCTAGCACTGAAAATAGGATGACTCTTTTGATTCTTATTGGAAAAGTTGGTTAAAAGCGTACCCTCCTTGATGGTCAGTGTGTCCAATCATGATTCCTGATCGTGGAATTCTGTTCAGCAATGAAAAATTAGCTGTGATCCTGTCTCCTTAATTTGATTAACATGTGGTGGGGGGTCAGCAATTTCCTCACTGAAGGTTGGCTTGTGCCTGGGGGGTCTAGGCTAGGCCCCTGACATGCTCTCACAGGACTAAGAGAGTAAAGTAATATGCCTTGGACTGAATCTGTAAGGAATGAAGGACATCAGTCAAAGGGAAGATTCAGCTACAAATGGGAATTTCTGTGATGTCCTGGGTACCTGCTGACCTAAAGTGAAGTTTAGTCCTTAAGATTTTAGATTATAATAACTTAATAAGCTAGGCATAGTTAAGGTTTGCCAGTGACTCATCCATATATCAAATACCGCTCTGATGCTTTCAGCAGAGGAAACATGGGAAATGTGACAATGGTCTAGAAAAAAAAGGTTTCTGATGGTCTTTCTCCATAAGGTTTCTGACTTTTGTAGTTGTGACATGCAGTCAAAAGTGTTGAAGTGTTGGGCTTTAGTACAAATTGACCTTAAATTTGTGTGGCTGAGCTGGTAAAGACAGTAGAGGGCAGTATTTTGGTTGTTTCTTATTTCATATATATATATGTGTGTGTGTCTGTGTGCATGTGTGTGCAGTTTGTTGTGCTATATCTGTAATATCTAGGGATTGCTTTCTATAGTCAGTCAGGATATCTGCAGTGTGAGATGACTCATAGTCTTTGATTTTAAAATAACAAAATGAAATTGGTGAGTGGAGTCTTGAAATAATGGCGAAGCTGTTCTTCAAGCACTAACAGAAATCCCTGCGGGCATTTCACTCTGCCCCAGAGAACAGAGAAGCACTCATCCAAGAAATAAAAATAAAACAAAACAAGTTTACTTTTGGACTCTTTCTTTGGCTTTTTTCCATGATACATTTTCTTCTGGAATCTTCTGTACTAGTTCACTTTCTGTAAAGAGTTTCTCTTTTACCTGTCAGTGGTGTTTCTTGTTGATTTTGGGTTGGTTTTTGTGGGTTTTTTTAAATGGAAATCTGATTGTATAAATCTGTTTATTCCCTCTTTTTGACTTTCACCTGAGAATCTGCACACTCAGTAAGAACACTGATTATCACTTTGATGGATTTGAGTTGGTCACATTATTATCAAGGTTTCATTTGTTTATGGGAATGATTTGAAACAATTTAATAGTATTCCAATTGTTGCATACAAATTACAGCATGAAAAAATTGCCAAACATTTCTTTCCTTTTCATAGCAGCAAAAATCCCAGAAATCAGCAAGTACCAGCTATTAGTCCAAAAGGGGAAAAGACAATAAAGAAATTCTCATGTGAACATGTCTTTGCAAATCAGAGCTCAACCATATTACTAAGCGAATTCCCTTCCTTGAAAGACTGACTAATATCTCTTGGATATATAGGCTACTTGTTTGTCTAATCTATTTTCAAAACACCTCCAAATAGAAATCAGTTTAAAATGTCACTTTCACTTCTAGTGCTTCTCTTCTCTAAGAATTAGACTTTTGGGTTTTTTCTGTTAACTGGTTTAAATTTCCTTTGATAATAATGGAGCAGATTTTTATCAACCATTTTTATTGTACATGGAGAAACAATTGATAATGGCTCCTTTCAGAAAAAAAAATATAGTAAAGGACTTCAAAACTTCCCTTTGATGAAGAACTCACATCCCCAAAATCCAGTCTTCTTTCCTAGAGGTTGGTCTAGCAGGAGACATTTTACTTTTCTAAAAATCTGACATTTCTCCCACATCTAGACAGTTATGCTGCTGGGTTTTCACTTTTTATGTCAAATTATAAGCTTTACTTGAAACTGTCTTGTGTTCACTAAACCTTCCAGCTTTGCTTCTTCCCTCTCCTCAGTAACAAGCTCCTCCTGCATTCTCATATGCATCAAATTTTTCTATCCACAATATTTCTCTTACACATCATTTGAGTCTCACTTCTTTACTACCTCCCTGTACACATGGTTTTGTAGATGTCATATTCTTATTTCCCAGGAAGTTTCCCAAATCCTCAACAGCATGCTTTTATTTAGATTTAGGCTATGTCCCCACTGTCCCTGGGAGTACAAGCCACTGACTAGATAAGCGTATCCTATTTTCTGAGTCAGCTGTATGCATCCCATCACTGGGCACAGAAGGCCTGAAGCTTAGCACTGCATGGCTAAACTACTATAAATGCAAACTAAGCTCAGGCTGCTTGGAGACCCTCTTCTCCTTCTGGCACTGTGTGTCAGGGCCCTTCTGCAAAAGACCCCCGTCAGCCTATGTGCATCTGTGCACATTCTAAATACACCAATAAAGAGTTTGTTGAACTTGATTCTCTGTTACCTTCTGCATCAGAGAGCATTTGGCACTGCTTCCACATTTAATACCTTTCCATGTGGATTCTTCACCACCACAAAGCAGTCAATGACTTGCACAGCTGGGAGATTTGTACAGAAACCAATGACCCATCTTTGTTCTTGACTTTACTGAGACATCTTTGTGCTCTGCATTTTTGAGATCTATGCCTCAAAGCCTTTTGACGTGTTAACAGTTACCTTGCAAACACTTGCAAACACCATAAGAAAATTAAAATATTAATATATTACAAAGCATTTTTCTGTTTTAGCAGAGTGAAGCATAGCAGTAATATTTGTTACACTTTTGGATCATTGGCGATCATTAATATTAACTTTTGAGCCTTTTCATATATACTGATAAAGTAAAAAGGTAACTAAGAGTAGTGTTTTTGTCATTTTAAGAGTAACGTTTTCATCATTTTAAGAGCATTTTTACTGCCAATTCAGTGTAAAAAAAGATGTCATAGTAAATTCATTTATGGCTGGTTTTAAGTTTGTGTCTTGCACAGTTTCAAACACACAGACTACAGTAAATTACCATAGTTGGCTTTTGTTTTACTTTAGTATTTTGAGGGATTGTTCAACTTCAGGGCATAAATCAGGAATTACAGGCATTGATATGCCCGTTTGGAAGTCACCAAAACCATTCAAAAGTAGATTTATCAAATCTTTTTAAAGTAAGAATACTTATTTTAAAAGAAAATTAATATAGTTGCAGAAATATCTTGGATTGGATAGGATTTTTGACAACTTTATGCATTATGAACACCATCAGTGTAACTATTAGTCTGTTGATGAGTCATTACTGTTTTAGCAGAAAATATATGTCACTTTAAAGCAAAGAAGGAGGCCATGATTTGGCCAACATAGAATCTCCTTAGTCTTCCATGTGATTTTGCCATAAGTAGAACGACAAAATGAGTGAAATACGGTGGAGGTTACTGGCTTGAAGAAATTAATACAGATGAAATGAATACAGATGATGAGAGCTAAATGATTTCTGATTTTATACCAAACTGTTGGCCATTATCTTGCTTGTTCTTTTTAATCTGCTATGAATTTATACTACAGCAGGTCCTGGAGACATCAGTGAAGATGTAGTTTCCTTTATATTAAGCACAGTACATAGGGATGAGTAGCACAGCACTTACACAAGACAGGAACTGCACCCTGGTTTTGTGCATGGGTACTAATTAGATTACTTTAGTAGACACCCCCCTCTGTGTAGAGCCATGGCAGTCCAGCTGTGCATATAATGCCTGCAGGGGAGAAGTCAAATGTGCACCAGGTCCCCTCTTGCCATCCCAGACCTTCTCTGGTTTGCTTTCCAGGCCCAGCGGAGGTTAGTATCAGAGAGCCAACACACAGGCACAGAGGATAGTCAGGCATTTTAGACTGACCTACAAGCCCAAGCCTACAGCTAATATGAAAGTGAATCCTGGGATTCAGGCTTTCTAATGGTGCATTCCTTGTGTGAAAGTGTAAAATTATATGGTTTTTCTCATATATCTTCATGTAAGAAACACTGTGTCATAAAATTCATGTATGACACATGACCTAAAATGAACTAACTCTGTTGTTCTGGGATCCTTCTATATGGTTCAAATGGACTTAGTTTCAAGCAGAGCAAGAAGCATGTGCCACATACATTTTAAATCATAATAAATGTGAAGTAATACTTTATGTACTGAAATGTCAGGGCACAACAGGAAGAGGGTCAGTCTTTGTTGAACCTTATTGGTTCTGCCAGCTTATGCTGTAGAATAATATTCTGCAACTGTAAGGGGTTTTTTTCAGTTTCAATACAAATAAGATGACATAATGACAAAGAAGTAAAACAACTCTGTCTTTCTCCTGGGCCTAATTATAACAGCAGGTGAGACAATATAAGGGGCTCAGGTCTAATTTGGTAAGTAAAAACTACCTACATATGCAGCTGTTTTATTTATGAGGGGTGGCAACTTTGGAAAGAAATCCTGATATAAAAAAATAGCAAGGAAATTTGTGAACAACAACAGAAAAAATGATTGTGTACGTGGTGGGTTTTTATGTGTGAGTAGGAAACTGATGTTTGGTTTGGTATTGATTTTTCTTGAAGCAACATGCTGTTATTTACAATAGTAGATGTATTTTTCTCAGATATTCAGTGCTACATGATTTGTGTTGTGTCTCAATCACTGCATTGTTATGTAAGGCACCAGCTGAATCCTGAGATGAGTCAGCTGCCCAGTATCATACTACAAAGCTATTGTCCCACAATGAATCAACAGGCTTTGAAGCAATTAAATCCCTCATTGTTTAGTTTAATACAAGCTATTTCAGAATGTAATAAAACATATTTTGGAAGTGAGACTTATCAGGTCCCATTATAACAGCATTTAGCTTATTTCAGTCACCAGTAAGGCACAACTGTCAGTCTAATAAGATTTATAACCATGCATGTTTGGTTTACTTGACAAGTATGAGCTAGTGAGGTCCATTCTTCATGCCAGATATTTGTAATTGCAACCTATAACTCAAATTTGGTTTTGCTTGACAGACTTGATGCTTCTTATCACTTCCCTATGCTGCCATAACTCGGCAGGCTTTCAGACAGTTAAGAACATCTCACGAGTGTGACCATGGTGTAAACTGGTACAGAAAGTAAGTCCATCCCCAAAAGAGCTCTTGCTCTATATATAGATATTCATAAGCACTCTGTTTATGACAGAGATAACATTTCAATGTCAAATGATTACAGAGACAAGGCCTGCCCAGCCAACACACTAGAGAATGACAGAAAGAGTTTGCATCTTTCTCCTTCTGGTAGAGGTGCTTACACCGGACTGCGTAACTTGTATGACATTTGTTTGTTCTCTTGGGATGACACCATGTACAGACTGACAGCTTGAATGGTTAAGATGTTTTATGCTGGGGGAAAGTACTATTAATTTTTAATCTACAGTTTGCAATGTATTTACAGTAGAGAAGACAAGGTCAAAGAGTAGTACCTTATTCTGGGACCAAAGAGTGCTGAATTTTGTGATAATTCTTAGCTATGTGTAAAAAGTCATTCCACAGTCCTGCATCATGGTGTAAAGAATCGAAGGTATAAAACTCTTGGCCAGAGTGTTTGTACTGGAGTTTTGAGGACCCCTTTAGGTATCTTCAGATTTGTCCACGAGTGCTATAGAAGCTCATTGAATTTTATCTGAATTTAATAATCTCTGTGCAGTCAGTTTTGACGTGCTCTTAACCACCACCACTGAAAAGCTCTGCTGTTGCAGCCTGTAATTGCTACAATCTCCTACACATCTAAGCCCTCATCACTCAGTAGGACACATCAGTGCAGTCTGCTAAATGAGTCACTAGTCAGAATCAGTATGTGTCTATGCTGGCTGCATGCTTACCAGCTCCCAAACCCAGGCCAGCTGACCAGGATACTTACAGACAGAAAATATGACAAAGATGAAACTGAGAATGGATATTTACAGGTCTTCACATCCAGTAGAAAGATAGAGTTAGCCATTTCTGCTCCTTCCCTGGCAAAACAGGAATTACAAGGTTGAGATCGGCAAATGCCAGTGCAGTATTTAAGATATTCTGAACTCACCTATGCACAAATATACCAGTCTCTTGGAGCACTGAGATGCTATGGATTCATAGGGGTTTACAAAATGGATTCACTTTATGGTCTGATCATTTATAATCTGTTAAGGTCAATGTATGGGATCTGTTAGAAAGTCTGAAGACAGTGAGCCAGACATTTTTAGCCCTACTGATGATACATGGACTGTAATAAAACCAATAAATGATGTTTTGTATTGAGTTTAGGAAGGCATCAATGAAATTCTGTATTAATCTTTCTTCAGAGGTAAGAACTGAAATAAGCAGAAATAACTCTGTTAGCTTCAAATTTCATATATCCATTGCTCTATGAAACACTCATGCTTTAACTTGCCATATTTGCTTATTGTTTGCAGACATGAATGAAGCCCTGACTGCCTTCTGTCATGAGTCTGAAGCCTGCAATGTCCCGTGCAGGTCTGAAGGGGATAAATTACACCAGTTCACAACTACAGAGTCATCCATCCACCCAGGGCTTGACATTACAAGCTAGGGAGTGATGTAATCAAATGGTGTCACATAATGCCTAATGGTAGATTTCACACTGCTTGTGTCACAGATTTTACACTGAGCACATTCAACTTTGTTGCAAGCCACTTTGTTTCTTTCCAGCCCATCAGTGGGTAAGAGTTTGATGCTGTATGCCATCTGATATCTAGTTTCTTTTATCTACCTACCTGCTTCCTTAAGCAAATCCACCTTGTTTAAACTGTGATGGATTAAATGTTGGATTGTATCATAGGATACAGTGAGTGAGAGAAAAATTGTGAGGTACACAAAAGAGACATGTTGAATGTATTCTGTGTCATGAATTTTGACTTAGGAATCAGAGACTATGAGACTATTTGCATAGATAATTTTCATTCTAGGATACAAGATAAATAATAATTTAGGAAGTCTAATTTTGCAGTCACCAGCTAAGGCTTCATGACTGGAATCAATGAAGATTTCATCCTTTACTCTGCTGAGCACATGAGTGGATCCCTGATTCCTCTGGGTAATTTTTTAAAAATTGTTTATTTTAAAAAATACAGCAGTACAGAAGTCAACCTTGTTTGCTGCCATGGTCATGGACTAGACAGTGCAAAGTTCTAGCACAGATCAATACTTTAACATTCTGTGAGATAAACAGCTGAAGCACAGCCATGGACATATGGAAATATCATCATTTATTTAAACTAATAAAGCCATAATTAAAAATGTAATTATGTAAGCAGTCTCCTAAGATCCCTGTTGTTTTGTTTTTTTTTTAAAGAATAACAAACAGCCTGCAGCATGTGAAGAAGGCACTAGGGATTTGTGTAATCAAGGATGTTTTGTTTATTATTTCCTTGTGTATAATTATTTTATTTTTCCAATAGCTCTAAATCTTTTTTTTTACTTTGCAGTCAGTTTTGCACATACAGCTCTGAGGTGTTTATAATGAATGTGACATTTCCTGTCAATATT
>VXBX01001897.1:21156-40628 GCA_013400415.1 Scytalopus superciliaris | reverse complement strand
AAAAAAAAAAGAAAAAAAAAAAAAAAAAAAAAGACATTATATTAAGTGGTTAAAAAGTACCATTACATTTTTAATTACAAATTTCATAATGATTCAAACCCCCCAAAATTTGGATATTCTGTCCTGATTGAGTTTCAAAAGAATTAGAGAACTACTTCTGAGAAAATGAAAAATTCAGTATCCAAGCTACCAATCACTGCAGGGTAAAAAGCGAATAACGCTTCATGAATTACACCTTTTTTGGTACAAGATATAATTTGGGATTTTTAAAGCTTTAAAACTTTAAAAAAAATTTATGTCTGTTAAGTTAATGTTATTAATTATAGCTTTTAAGTTACTTCCTTGCCATAAAAAATTTCAGGAATTAACTTTCTCAACCTATTTATTTTATTATTTATATTTATTTATTATTTATATTACCATTTAAAAACCACCATATGAATCTATGTCATATATTCTACATCATGAGCTGCCTTAAATGGACAAGTCCACCCAGTCACTGAAACTACAGGTGTATAACAAACAAAAATTTGCTTCTATAGCTGTAGTTTAGAACTATCCTCAATAACTTTGTAGTTTCACTTTTTTGTACTTGTTTCTAAGGCAGTATGTTTGGCTTGCAGAACATACCATACTGAATACAACATCTTCACTTTGTAGTTTACAGCTCTCCATGTTCTGCAGAGAGCTAAGAGAAATAATTATGTAGATCTAAGAAGAGTGATTTGTTACAAGATGACTTACACACAGAAAGTGAACTACCTATCATTCTGTGCATCTAAAATCAAAATGACTAAAATATGTTCTAAAAGAAAAAAGAAAAAGAAAAAACAAACAAAAAACCCAACCAAACAAACCAAAAAAAAACCCAAGAACAGAAACAGCAAGAGTCAAAACCAAACCACACAAAGGAAAAACACACAATTTTTTTGACTAAGCATTGTGACCACAAGTAAAATTTCTGAGGGAAGAGAAAGCTATAGGAAGTCTATAGGATACACAAAGTCTGAAAAGCTGATGCTAGGATACATTAAAGTTTGACACAAACTTTCTAAAACCTTGCAAAGCATTTTTCTTGCTCCAAATCAATTTATTTCACAGGTATTAGAAACGACTACTTTTAGAACCCAATTTAATTTAAACCTTCGACTTTCCAGTAATTCTTTTTATATATTCCCTTCTCTTTCCTTAAACTATCTGTGATTCTTTTCAGAACATTTGCTTCACTAGAGCTGTCACTGAAATCATGCCTTTTCTACAGGGTATCAGCCCTCCAGGGGCAGTCAATCCTTTCTTTCTACATGTTTTTACTAACTTGTTCAACAAAATAGTGTAGATATCAATACAAGATAAAATTACTGTTATTTGTGACCACTGTTTGTTTCTGGTGCCATGAGCAATATATTGTTTCCCTAACATCTGATACAAAGCAATAAAATTTTAAACACGTAAAATTTTAACCTAGATCTTCTAATTGTACTTAAATTGTAAATGTACTTAAAAATTTGTTTGAGTATACAGTAATTCCTTGATGCATAATTTATTGAATGTATCAAAAGATAGTCATGACTCAGTTCAAAACAGATCCAGTCACTCTTAGATTTTGACCATATCATGGTAAATTCAATGATACAAAACCTACAGACTGATATCACACTTATATGTATTTTGTATTTTTTTCTAGGCATTCTTTACCTCACATATTTACATATATGAATTCACATATGCTCACATATTTAACATGAGAGTCATCTGCTGTAAGGTACATTTCTATTCCTTGAGAAATTCTCCTGCCTTTAGTTTACTTTGTGCTTCCAAAATCTGAGCCAACACTGAGATTTAACCGACTTCCCATTCTAAGTTAGGCACCTGTGTTCTTAGGAAATGTTTTATTTAGAGAGACGCACAACTTCTTTGCAGCTAAACCTGCGTTTGTAGAATACAAACAAGGCAGTTTGTTTATCTTTAGTCCAGTGTAAACACAACTGCTATTGATTTTTCCAGTTTGCATATCATTCCCATTCTACTTCATGCTTTCATTTTTAAATGCAGTACTTCAGGCAACCAATAAAGACTGCAGCACTTAAGTTTCTGAGATGTCAAAGGCACACTTCAGAGTGTTTTTTTCTGTTTTCTTCATTTGACCCTACATTGATCAGAAGAGTAAAGGATTTTGTGGAATAAAGGAAAAGCTGCAAATTGGAATGAAAGGACTTTTAAAGAATGGAATTTTCTTCATATTGCCCTGCTTGATTAATTGCATTTTCACAGATAGAAGAGGAAAAATTCAATTTCAGCAGACTTAATTTTAGCATCTAAATTATTGAAGTTCTTGAGAAAGCCCTGTGAAGGCCAAAACAACAAAACTACTAATAAAATCCATGTGCTCATCCTCAAGCACACAGCATTTTTATCCTAAACCTACTCCCTTCCTGTCAGCCTTTGTGAACTTTTAGTGATGAAAATATCGGAAAAAAAACCCCACAGTTCAGAAGTTGCAGGGGAAAAAAATGTTTAGAGTAGACCTTATGTTTAAGCTTATGGTATGATCATCTTTTAGATGTATTTTTTCCTTCGACCTTTATCATGCCGGATTATCTGTGCATTCAGGTTTTGACAGGTGGAAGGATGTATATGTCAAATAAAAGGGACAAAAAAAATACTCAAAGTAGACTTAGACTATTCAGAAGTAACAGTAAAGATGAAAAATAACAAGTTAAGATGCCAAGTTTTTTAAACTCACAAAGACTGGCAGGGAGAAGAGATCAAAAATCCAAAATTTTACCCAAGTTTCTTTGACCGGTGCTGAGTGGTTTCTGACACGAGGGTTGAATTTGAAAGAGAATGAATTCCCTTTCCAAATCAGGAAATCAATCCTTTCTAAAAAACAAATATACAAACAAAACACCCCAAACTAACAAAGTGGAGATAAGATTGACAGCTCAGCCTTGGCTCTCTCCCACCATTGAAAGTTTGCTATCTCAGCTAGACCCATATATACTTGTGATCTCCGTGCCATACTATGTACAGCATGACATCAAAACAATCCATAAAACTTTTGAGGACAGTACTTTATGCAATCCACAATGTGCCCTTTCCCCCTCAAGATAGCAGTTAAAAACATTATAAAAGAAAAGTTGCCTAAACGCTGGCTTTTGTATTTCCCTACAGAATTTGCTGTACAATAGGAAGATATCAGAGGAGAAAGAGACATGATAGAAAGTTAGAGCTCCAGCCTGCAGCAAATATTGCTGATTTTAATAGTGATTATTTTCTGTGTTTTAGAAGGCATGAAGCTGAGGTTACAGAAAATCAATAGTTCTCTTGAGAATCTGAATTTATGAGGAGAAAGTTCTTACTTGATAAACCTATTTTGTTCATTACTTCTATCTTTTTCTAGGGTAAAAGCAATGTGCATTGATATGTTCACTGTAGTTCATATCAGATCCCCTGTTACATTAGAGAATAGTCCCTTTTGCATCTATAACATACCGTAAAAATAAATCTCACTCTTGATTGACAATGGAAACTTCAGATCTACGATCTCTAAAACAACAATTAATTAAGGATGTTTTCACTGTTATAAGTCAGTGGCTCTGATCTAAAGGAGTGTCCAATATCTGGGAAATCTCAGAGTGAAAATTTGCCAGTATTTCTCTTTCCTGTCTACCAAGAAACCTGTAGTTTGACAGTGCCTGCTTGTCAGTGTTGCAGAATCACACAAGCAAGGGAATAAATTCTGAAGAAAAGGGCTATGTTTGGAAAAAAGCTGAATAAAGTTTAAAATATTTAAATAGCTTCTTCTCTTCAAAATTGCAAATTATATAGTATCATTTACCTAAGTGGTTCATGATATATTGTCATTAAGTGATGACCAGGAAATAAGATCAGACCTATTAAAGAATTTGCTTACAAAAAACTGGAGGCTAAACATGATCCAATGTATGCTTGACAGGTCTATCTATGCTTCAAACTGGCTTTGATCCTGAGCTCACTTTTGGCAGTTGACCTGCAGTATCTAGAATGGAAAAAGTCCTGTCAGAAATGGACTTGCAAAGAAAATGAAAAAGCTAACTCAAATGCCTTAAAAACAGAAATCTTTACTGTTGTATAGTGCATGTTACAAAATTGATTCCTTGTTCTTTTTTGCTTAATCGCTGTCCCATTCCCAAAATCCGCCAGATAATCGCTATCTCAGCACTCAGGAATGCATGCAGTACCACGGAAGAAGCTTCAGAGAGTTTTCCTATTGGTCCTTATTTACTCTTTTCTATTGGTTATTATCCCTGGATTTCTATTGGTAATAGTCTAAATCCCCTCTGACTCCTTATTGGTGGTATTTTGAGCCCCCCCAAACCTACATTTATCCCCTACCCATGATCAATAAACTCTCTCTCTCATTCCTCTCCTGTGGTCTTTCATGGCTCTTTTCAGGGTCCCTGGGGACCACGTGGTGGGGGACAGCGGGGGAGCGCATCCCCACTCAGCCATTGCACTCACTGGGAGGTTGCAGCATTTCACTGTGTTCACAGTATCAAGCTCTGCCTCTCCAATGGTCATATTAGCACCGGCATAATCCTGTATCATCACATGACCTTGTGGCTGCTAGGCATGACCTGGTTCATGCCACTGTCATTCAGAACATAAGTGAGGGCTCTCAACATCTGCCGGTCTTCCTTCAACCCTTTGCATCTTCCTCTGAAGCTGTTCCTCACACTCGGTTTAACAAAGACTGCATAATTACTTAATTTGCATGAAAACAGAAAAAAACATCATTTTCATTCCCTTGTTTTAGCCATGAGATACTTTCCCTGAAGTTTCTGATTCAGTGAAAGGTAAATTTGAATGTACAAACTAGAGTTGCCAAAAAGACCATGGGACTTGTCCATCTAACCATCAACCTGCATAACTATTTCATGATTATCTGTTATACGTACTCCTGTGGGATTGCTTTGAGGTGAAATAAAGTATACAACAGTTAGTAAAGTATAACCTTTAACTGCTTTGGATTTTCCACTACAAACATTGTGAAGCATGGATGCAGGATTACAGCCTCAGCAATGCAGAACTGTCTTCTGCCTCAAATGGTTTGTCACAGGTGTTCAATAACATTAAGCTTCTTATCAATTTCCCATTACTGCCTCTTCAGCAGTTAAAGCAGTGAGATTAACTGTCCCTCCTGAGCACTTGTAGTAATACATGCTTGTGACTTTAGGACAACGTGTACTGTGAGTGGGACATGGTTTTAGCACAGCAGAGCCGTGCTCTGGTATGTCTTAATAGAGCTCTGGGCCCTCAGTAGATCACTGAAAGCACAGTGGGCTGCAAGTTCTGCTGACAGTCAGCACTACCATTGCTTGAACTTCACCTTTTGAAAGTCCCTGTCTTTTCCAAAACTAACTAAGTAATTTCTGTCTTCCAGAAATTCTCTGTCCTTTTTCTTAAATCCTGAGAGAGATCAGACCATAGAAAAAATGTCCTTGACAACTCCTTGGAGCTTTTTGTGTCCATTCTTCATTCCCTAATCTATTTCTAAACTATAGGATTTTTATATTCTCTGCTGCTTGCAGATTGCAATACATGTTGCAGAAATATCCTTTCTCCAGAGATGTTACCTATGCACTCACACATTTTCTCAAGCTTCCATTTCTATCAGTGGGAAGCCAAGGAGTGCAGCTGAGAAGGTTAAGGTTCATCTAGCTACTCAGCCTCAACAAATGGGGGGCCAGTATCCCTGAGCACACCATAGAGTTTCATCTTCCACATTTTCACTAAAATCCTAAAGAATACAATGATGAACACAAGACTTGAGAGTAAAAAAAAAATCAAAGGAGTGTGTATACTAAGTGTATCAGATTTATAGCATCTGCATGAAAATTTCAATCACAAGTTATCAAAGCTGTAAAAATGAAATCATTAAGAAGATAACTTTAGCATCATTCTCACAAATAAGGAATCAGCAGCAAAGTGGAAAATAACACTATTGTCTTGGAGGAAGAATTGACCATCTACTGAGTGAATATTAACTGCCCAAGAGATTACTGGGCAAAAGCAGTATTGTTTACAACAAATTAAGGAATACAACTCCAAAACAAGTTGAGAAAATAGATGAGAAATAATTATGTTGAATCTGAAACAAGGTAGACCTTATCAAGAGAATGGTGTTCAGTGTTACTCACTGAGTTTTAAGTTAGGTTGGGAAATTAAGTAGCATGTAGTGATCTTAATGGAATATGGAATTTTTTAGAAGTGTCTAAAATGAGGAAATTTGCACATGATATATAGGTGTTACATGTAACATTCTTGAAAAACTTGCTTTATGGAACTATTTTTCTAATTTTGAAAACAACAATGATTTTCCTTTGGGAGACTATGCAAAATTAATCTGACCATTATAAAAGATTTTTTAGATTAAATATATGCACTAAATTTGTTCATCTGTAACAGCAATAGCGTTATTACTGACTATTATAAGCATTGGATTTTTAAAAGAGTAAGGAGAGCAATGGAAAGAGAAGAGAGAAAATTATGAAAGGAAAAACATCACAAGTAGGACAGTGAAAAAAATTAAAATTAAAACATACTTTAAAGACCATCTTTTCCTATGCTTTTTATTCCTTTGTTTTTAAAAATAACAGGAAATCGAAATCAAAAATTAGGTGGATTTGAGAGCCATTTTCACGTAGAAATCACCTGTGTAATAGCAAAATGCATGGATGGAAACCAAATCAATTCTTTTGCAACAAAACAGTGGTCACCACTGGTAGGGTGATCTCTCAGATAATTCAGAATACATATCTGAAGGGTATTGAATGTTTTAAGGCCACAGGGAAAAAAAAAGGAACACACAACTCAGAAACAGTACTCAAGGGAAGGGAAAAGGCAAGAGGGTAATGGAGGGGAAGACACAGGCAAGTGTGAAAAGTAAGAACGGGTAAGAAAAGAGAGAAGAATCAAAGGAGCAGAGAAAGGACATTTACACAAAATGGGGAACTGTTGATAAAGCCTAAAAAAGAAGGTGAGAGAAAGTGTGAACTCTATGGACTTCAGCTGACCTACTGAACAGCATATGACCCGCAGGAAAATTTTAGATACTATATATATCCTGTTATGCATCAAATGGCACACCAGGCAAAATATCTTTACCTCCATTTGTTCTCCTAAAGGAATGTAGACTTTTTTTTTTTTTCCCCAGAAGACTGCTAACCCCAAATCTACATATTTCATCAGAAAAGGGCACAAACCTGTAGCAAGAATGAACCCCATTTTTTAAAGAGAGGTCTTCTCGTGGAAAAGAAGCATGCCAGTATTTGTATGCATAGTGTGCCAACTACTTTCTTTAAGTATTACATTAAAAACAACTGTGTATCACTAACTACATTACAGATTTTTAATCAACAAGATATTTGTGGTGAGACAGATACTTACTCAAACATGATTTAAAGTTCTCTTAGATTAATTTAATCACCACATCTGAATCCAAAGTGAGATGTCACTGAGTGTCCCAATGATAGGAAAATTTTTGTTCATGGGCAAAGAGTGAGAACACTGGGATGGTCCTATTGAACAGGGTTTGTTGACTATATTAAGTTACATGTAATGTTTGACATCATCCTTTGACTTCTGAAGTAAATTACACATCACTAGTGTCGTGGGTTCGACCTTGGCAAAATGCCAAACCTCCCCAAGACCTGCGCAGTCCCAGTGAAAGGAGGGAAGGGGAAAAAAAACTGAAACTGGAAAGAACTATATACATATATTTACAGGAAAGTTACAATACATATACGTACAAATATAAGAAAAAACAACAATAACTTCACCCAGAGCTATCCACCCCAATAACACACAGATTTCACCACCCAAAACCCACACGGAACAAAACTAAACACGTTTCTCTGAAAGAGCACCCAGCAAAGTAATATCAAACAAAAGTATTTACTTCCCAGAGACCAGAACTGCTGTGGGCATCTCGGCAGGGAAGCGGCCAGGCCTATCGCTCTGGGAGCAGCAACAGGGAGTCCTCTCCACCACACCGCACGGAGAGAGGGAGGGCAAGAGGAGAGAGAATACCTCCCCCACTAGATTTATACTCAACTTGATGTCAGATGATATGAAATACCTCTTTGGTTGCTTCTGTCAGGTGATGCTTGCCCCTCTGAATCTACGGAGTGCCCCATGGCCCAAAAACTGGGGCCTGCTAAATTTGGTTTCAGGCCTAACTAAACTAAGGCCTTAATCTAAGTTTTTGGGGGTTTATCCAACCCATCACAACTAGTGAAGTTTAATAGAATGATTTGGAGGTAGCATCATGTTTGTAAAGTTCCTGAGTCAAATGGTGTTGAAGCTGAACATTAACAGTTCAATCAGCAGTCTTATTTTCCTTTGCCAGTCTCCCACTGCACAACCCTCCTATCAATGGCACAAAGAGCAGCTGATTCTTCAGTGTTTCATAGTGCTACTTGGCACAGTTTCCTATCAGGAATGTGGAAGGCATGGAAGTGGGGAATGATCATGCTTTTCTTTCCTCCTTAAAAGCAGTAGCACCCCACAGTAAGCAAAATTCCCAGTGAAGCTGAGAAAACATTTGCATGATGTCAGCAGATATATGGAAATCTCAGGACAAGAGTGGATGAGGGTAGGGGTTATTCTGTGTGCCCAATACCTATGGAGCAAAAGCCCTGATGAGCTGAAATTCAAAAAGTATTACACAAACCACAGATGTAACGTTTACCCACGTTTAGCAGAGATATAAACCCACCTGACCTCAGGCAACCCAACTACTTCTGCCTGGCCCACAAATACCCACTGTTTACAGACATTCTCTTTCACTTCTCTTTCCTTGACCATCAGCCCACCCCTGCTAAGCATAACTCCTCCCTCAGCTCTTCAAAGGAGGGCAGGGTTAAGGTTAGTGTTAAGGTCTGGGCCAGGGTAAAACCTTAAAGATTCCTTTCTAGGTATGTTTTCTTCTTACAACAATGCCTCCTTGTATCTCCCAGGTCAAGGCTACCTCAAGTGGCTGAATGACAGTCTGCTGCTTAGAGTCTAAGGAGATGTATTTCCTCTCAAAGAGCATCTTCAAGCAAGAGCTTTAGCAAACACTCTTAGATGTATTACTTATTTGTTTGCAGTTCTTAGACTTCAAGTCAGTCCCATATCTCTCTTGTTGAGAAGCTTCTTGAAGTATAATGGAAGAGGGAGGTAATACAACATCTGAGCAAGTATCTCACAGTGTTGTTACAGCAGCAGTCAAAATCTCATCTTCCTTTACCCAGGGGGACTGTGTGAAAGCAGTCCTCATTAAATTCTGAAATAGCTGTAGATACTCACAATGACCTTTCTGTCTTTCAAAAAAGGGTCATTCTATCTCATTTCTGCTAGTACTAGTTAATTGAGATGTGAATATTGTGCCTGAGCTAAACCCACTATAATAATTTCAAGAGGGGCACTAAGCAGTCATCACCTTGTAACATCACTTGGCCATTCTCACTGTGGTCCTGTACACAAGTTTAGAAGACATGTTTGAGAGGAAAGGCATTGCATACCATTATCTTCTTCCCAAATGCTGAAATTCTGCACTGCTAATGCCTAGCAACACTAAATTTTTATATCAAAACCAGAGATTTACTGGTCATGTTCTAAACAAGACACAAATGGAAATTATATATAGACATATTTCCCAGAGAACACAAATTTCAATGTATTTTTCCTTACTGAAATATGATTGACCTTCTTTACAATATTTTGTGTAAATCACTCTTATTGTATTTAGAAGCTGTTTAACTGGCAGAACCCCAGAGGAAACAAAAAACCATTTCATCTTCTTGAAACTCACAGTCCCCCACTAATAGCAGTGTTGAGATAGAACTATTGTTATTTCTTGAACCCTTGTATAATCCAAATGTACACCAAACAAAATACAGAATCTGGCTGCAAGAAATTTGTATAAAGTGGAAAACGGACAAGTAGCTAAAAAAACACTGGGATAAACACCAAGCCATAGCCACTAGCAACAGTGAACAGGTTAGCTAACATCAGGTGCACTAGTTTAATGGACAAATAGTCTGATTATTAAACTATTACTTAGTAACATTGTTAGGCGCGCCATCAAATACAGTACCATATTTAGAAGAAAATGTGTCACTCAAACTGATTGTTAAAGGCATGGAATAGTTTTTTGCCATACCAAATAATACTTTGTCAAATTGACACCTAAGACAGAGGAGATTAAATATTTCAGACTTTATGGTTATTTCCACCTGTTAAGGTATAGTATTTTCTATTGAATTACTGGGCAATAACATTGAAATTAAAATTTGCAAAATATCATGAGTCACTAAAAGTAAATGGGTTTTTTGCAGGAAGAAGTACTTAGAATCTTAACATCATAGAATTGGTAGGCTGGAAATGACATCCTAGAAAGAACATTGAGTCCAACCATTAACTGAGCACTACCAAGTCCACCACTACATCATGTGTCCAAGTGCCACATCTGCATGTTTTTAAGTACCACCACTTACTTCCCTGGACAGCCTGTTCCAATGTTTTACAAAGTTTTCAGTGAAGAAGGGTTTTTCCTGATATCCAGTCTAAACCTCCTTATCTTCAGCAGTGCCTAACTTGTCAATTCTTGTTTATTTCCATGACAAAATGTCACACAAACAGCACTGTCCAAGGTTCCATTTCTTGTCCTCCATGGTATGTTACTCACTTTGATAGTATGTCTATCTTCAGTTTTAAGAAATTTTTTTTGGAAATCTGTTCACTTCAAAGAAGCAGGACAGAATTATCTATTACCTGTAAGAAGATGCTATCTGTCTTATTTAAATAAGCTGTGTTAACAGCTGACAGGGTTCAAAAGCAACAAACTTTAAATGTACCTCTTTATTATTGCATTACTATTCAAGAGCCTTATTTATTTTCTGAACTAAAACTTTGTCTAATTCATTTTCATATTATTTTTGCTGATCCTACAAGCATTCAGGCTGTATTGAATTCAAGAGTGACATATGTCTTCAGCAAGTTTAATTTACATCTAAAGTGAAACCAATAATTGAGAATAAAATACAAAATAATGTGAATTGAAGCCAGTTATTCATGCACATAACTGCAGTACTAAAAATACACTACAGGGGCTGTGCACCTTTGGAGACACCAAAAATCAATAAGCAGGACAATATTCTTTGGCATTTTTTACTGTAAAACTCTCTAGTCAGCAGTGGTTCTGCTTCTGGTCTTCTGCACAAACACCTCAGCTAAGATTATTGCTGAGCAGCTCAATGCCTACTTGAAAGTAAATGTGTTTCTACCCAGGTTTCCCAGTGGAAGGATATTTGTACAACCACAGTTTGGTAGGTGTTTGTAACACACCACTTGGGCACAGTGTCAGCTCTAAATATAAAAGCTAAGACTGCTTCTGTATTTCTTTTAAGGGTGATAGAATGTATCCAGGGCAGCTTACATCATCAGTGTACACCAAGGCAAAGAGCATAGCTGTGTTTCAAAGACTGGTTAGGACACCTAACCAGTAGGGTGTAGGGTCAAAATGTAGGGTGTGTCACTCTCCATCATTCCTTTTCTTGCATAAAATGGGCATATTTATCCTATACTGTTTAGATATACATCCAAGGATGAGCTGAACCTCATGCCTCTCCAATTAATTGTTAATGACATCCTAACTTAGATAATGTATTTAATATTGAGACAGGTTAAGAGAAGTGCTATAAGTGCTGCTCCTTCTTTCTGGATATGCAGCTGCAGACTCATAGGCTCCTTTCAATCTGAGCAGCATTTTCTCTAAAGAAGAATGAGAAAAAGGGCTCTCTGTCCCCCAATCAATCATTGTCTCTCCTTCACACACTCAAGCTCACAAACAGTATTCCCAGTTTCTTTTTCTACCAAAAGCCTTTGTACCTTAAACCTTCCCTACTCCCTGCCTCCTCTTGCAGAGTCACTTGCACCCAGCCAAAGATGCAAGAGCTGGGCAGCCATGAGCTGGCTGCCCTGTACCTCCCTGCACACAGGCAGCATCTTTTCCTGCAGTCTGCGGATGATTTTCCAGGCACCTGAGGCAGCAGCTGTTGTCCCTGGTCAGTGTTGTGCCAAAGCCAAGAGACTGCAGCAAAGAAATCCCTCACTTCTGCTACGATGCAGGCCAAAAGTATTGTTCCTTGGATTGCACCCAGCCTCTAAATTGCCCTATATTTTACAGACCTGGTCGAAGAATAGGAAATAACCTGGGGAAGGGACTGTATTCCAGGATGACAAATGGTAAAAAGCGATTTCTATGTATAATTTTTTTCTGATACTGTATCAATAATTAATCCTGTTTCTACTGCAGCTAAAGGGAAGGGGGTCCAAAGAGTCATGTCTCTAATTTTAGTTTTTACTTTACATTACAATTTTAATTCAAACTGATCCTGAATGAGCATAAAAATGAAGGCAGCTATTAATTACTTAATGCTACCTTAGATAAAGCAAAAACAAAGTAATATTAAAAATGTTGCCCACTGATGAAAATTAAAGGGAACCACAAATTGTTGATTCTGTGCCTGAATACTGCAAATAGATGAGAATAGTCAGGATAAGTACTAGTTAACACTGAAATAACTTATAGGTGTGTTATTGTTGCTTTCGTGAAGTGCAGTTAATATTTATTTTTGAATACTTCTAGATTTGAACCAGAATTTTAGTACAAGAAGAAAAAGTCATGAAATCATATATTTGTTGTCCAGAAATAATTATGTGGGGTTTTATTTGGGACACCTAAAGTAACTTTCTTCCTTTATTTTTAATTACATTTGTAGCTTCTACTTTGAAGATGTTAGGAAAATAATTCTTGTTTCATACAAATCTTGCTGAAGTTGACAGGAAACTTCCCACTGAGTTCAATGGGCTTTGGATCAAATGCTTAGTAACATCAGGAATGATTTCTCTGGTCTGCTTTGGTCTAGTCATATTTTGAGAGAGGTGTCCCTCAATTTTCTTATTTTAATTAATTAGCAAAAAATATCACAAAATATATTTTGCGGTTTTTTCCATCTGTAAAATGAAAATATGATCTATTTAATAAATACCTTGTGATACACTGATTTAAATAGTGTGGGTGTGTCCATATATATATATGTGTATATATATATATATATATATTTGTGTGTATAGCTGTCTCAACATTATTTTTTCCGTATCTCTATAGCTTCCGGTTAGGAGAATTTTAAACACATTCAATAAAAAAAGGTAAAATTTTACATAATGCAACTCATCCTGCCAATTGTGTCACAGAATACACATTTATTCATAGAGGATATAGCCCTAGTCTGGGCATTACTGAATTAAAAACTTAAAAAGAAGAAGAGCAATATAATGGCTGTGAGTTTGGAGATTCATCCAAAGCATCAGCTCTTGTCATTTCAGGGTAAGGTTTCCCCAGAATTTCCTGCTTTTTGTTTCAAAACCAGAATCAAGTGTCTGTCAAATGCTTGCAAAGCAGCCTCTTCAACAGCAAGGCTGCCAAGCTGGGTGACTTTTTAAACTGCTCCCACCATCACTCAACTATTATTTGGAGTAAAGTGTTTTATATTGATTACATTATTCACCAAGGTACTTACCAATATCTTAAAAATATTTTACAGGATTTTATTTTCATAATTTATACTGACAACTTTAAAGCAAAATTTCTACCCTGCCTTCTGGTTCACACTGTGAAAAGCATATTCGTTAATTTAACATCTTCTAAAAGGAGTTCATTTCCCTGCCTGTGAAGAGAATTCATATGATAGAGAGCAAAATCCTTAATATATTCTTTTTTTTCCAGTTATGTTACTTTGGGTGTATATATGTATATTTGTGTGTATGTGTAACTATAAACACACACACACACACACAAACACACATATATATATAAATATATTTTATACCTACAGGCACATCATAACTCCTTCACAATTTTTGCTCTGCTCCTCCTACAAAACTCTTTTGCCTCATTGATTTTCAATTACTCTAAAAATACTTTAGTGTAATGCTGCTCAGGGTTGTACATAACTCACTAGGGATTTAGATTCAGAATTTAATGCATTTGCTTAAAGACTAAATGCAATATGTCTAGTCCCTTGAAACAATAGTCTGTAACAAAGCATAGCATTGAACAAATCCAATATAAAAAGCAGTACCAAGCACACTTGGTGAATGATCACATTTATTGAACAGCTGTTTTTCTATATCAGTTCACATCCCACTACTCAGTTTAAATTTGAGTAGGTTTTTTTTCCAAGAATTTATTTTCTTATAGTCACGAATGGTACAAAAAGTCACATATGCAACATCAGATCACATTTAGAACATGTAGTTTTGAATACAGTGTGTTCTTTCATAAGAGAAAAAGAAAGAAGACAAACTGTGGTAGTAGAAACCAAGTACTTCAGAGTTCTTTTTCTGACTTTTTCACTGTCCATCCTTAACTATAGTCGTTTACATACTAGTTTACATTGACCAGTAGTGCAGTTCAATTTGTGAAACATGTTGTGGTCTGTCATTATCTCCAAACTCAAACAAGATGTTATTAACATAACTAACAATCTGTCCTAAAACCACCACAGTCTTCTCAACCTAGGTCCTAAACAAACCATTTTACATTCCTGAAAAAAAAAAAAAAACCACTCAAAACATAATGTGATAGTGTCAATAAAGAGTAAGGACTTCTTTGTATTTCTCCAAGAACCTCATAGAGACCTCCAGCTGTGTATACTTCCAAATTTTCATCTGGTAATCCATAAAGACTTATTTTACAAGAGAGTCAAAACAGAAGATGAAGATATAAAGTAGTGAGAAAGACATTTTCCTAAGATCAAATCACACAATGTTTTTTAGCAAATAAGGGTTTTAGACATCATTCTGGCGCTGGCAGTGGTCACATATCTGCCTTAATGTTTATTAGGACTATATATATTTTTAATATCCTAGTCCAAGTTATTCTTACTAAAGACAAAGGACTTTAAGCATCTGTCACTACACATCTAACTCTTTAATGTCATCTCTCAAAATCCTTTAATTAATCCCCTAAATCTTATTATTCAATAAGAGAAATGAAAATAATGTCCTTTGCCTTCTTTATAGCTTCAAGACTCAAGAGCTAATATGACAATAATGTCTTCTTAATAATTTCCAAATGATTAAAGGATTATGATTTGGGGAAATATTCCATGGGTGCATTGTAAATCTACACAGTTAGAGAAGACTCAACAAGGTCCCCTGTGCTATTAAGATCCCAGTTTTAAGGAATATTTTGTAGTTGACAAAGCCTATCAAAAAATAAATGCCCATAATGATAACTTTAGCCTTTGGAACTACCTTCACTCTGCCTACGTGGGCTTACATTTAGAAAATCACCCTTAAAAAGTAATGTGAGGAGCAATAAAGGTGGCCTGGTTAAAAGGGGAAAATTACTGAATAGAATTAATGTCCTGTGAAAAATACTGATAGAAAACTTGCCTGTTAGCCTGGGAGCCATGAGCCAGGGAACCAGGCCTGGGAAGCAGAAACATCCTTGAAAAGTATAAGTGGCCTCTCTGAAGTACAGCTGGAATACCTAAAACCAAGAGGTGTCCTCAGGTACCATGGATAAGTGCAAAACTATGGGACTGTAATATCAATTTATCATCTCAAGAGTGGCAACAGTCTGGGAAAATAAAATGGCATTATCTATTGCCTGAAAAAATTAAATTAATAGTATCTATTTTCTGCTCAAAGTGTTGAACTTCTATGACTCCTTGTGTCTATATTGTGTGAAAAGAGCTAAATTTTTATCAAAAATGAAGCCTCTCTCTGGTATCTTCCCTTGCTGCACACACTTTTCCTTTTCTACAGAGACTGGACTCTCCACATGAACTTTCTGTGAGAACTTGGACATTCATTGGAGATGTCTGTCTGACTGCAGGCTCTGTGGCACAGACCACCTCTGAAGTGAGAATCTGTCTGCTGGCTTAGTAATAATTTAGTTCGTGACAGAGCTGGTTGTTTTGTGAAGTGTACTGGGTTTACCCTAATTCAGAAATCAATTTGTTTGAATCCAGCACACATGCCCATGTCCAGGCCCACTTGTGAAGCAGATAGAAACAGATAAAGGAGCTGCAAGCTGTAATAATTTGAGTAATTTTTATTTCTACCTGAAAGTTGATACAAAATGGCAGGAGATTATTGGTTAGTTTGTTTGGGTTTTTTTTATTTTAAATAGATTTTTGAGGAAGCTTTAGTGTGAGACTCTAGAAATTCTAGAGACACAGTAAACTATGATATATGCATAGCTGTAAGCACATAACTATTACTCCCACCAAAACTTAGTAGCTGAGGTGCTAGATTAAGCCTCCATGTCTTCTGAGTCCATTCTGGAGCTTTAATTCAAGTTCTTGGTTTAATATCACTTAATATTTGATCTCACCATCTTAATTTTCTCAGAATAAGTCTGAGTATTGTAAGATTAGCTCACAAATCAATACCAAAAGGCCCAAGCAAGAAAGACCAGGATAAATTCTAATATCCTTACTTGCCTGGTGCAAAATGTTAGACTGCAAGATAGTTCCATTTTCATTTGGCTTTTGTGTGGAAGTATTATGAATCTTGTTTAAAGGTTCCAGAGGATTCTCGTCTGATAGCAATGAGACAGTATTTTTTTATCATGATTGTAATTACCCTGACATCAGTGGGAGATAATTTCAGTGACCTCGGAGGGCTTTCTGTATCACTGCATCTCAGACCAAATCCTGCTCTGGTATTACTTTGAAGTGAATAAAGGTGGTCTTATTCCATATACAGAAAGAACTTCGGGAAGGGGGAAGGGGGAAACAAACAAAACCAAAAACAAACAAACAAAAAAGTATGTCTTTATACAGAAAAGTTTGAATACTCTTTTTTTTTTTTTTTTTTTTTTTGCCAGGGACTCCAGAGGCTGTAAGACAGGCTAAGCACTCTGTGCTTTCTATTGCATTCCTGGCATACTCTGCACAATGTCTATCCCCAGCCCCATTTTAACAGCCAGTGAAACAATTCTGTTCCAGGTGTCAGAGCCATGTAAATACCAAAACCCTGTGCTTTGCACCAGCTGAGAATATTACGTGTACACAAAGTCCCACAGAGGTCAATGACAAGGCAGAGGATACTTCATGCTGTTCCCCAGCAGAGGCTTATCCTGTCAGACCTCCATGCTGAGTGTTTTCAAGACATCATCATGAGATACTCCTGTTAACACTAATAAAAATGTCAAAGAGGAGGGGGGGAAAAAAGTGAGAAACTTCATTAATTTCAAAGGACTAAAACCAAGGATGATTTCACTATTAAGTTTCTCTCACTTTAGAAAGGCTATAATTTCTGTCCTTGCATTACAATGATTTTTAGTAATACAAAGCCAAACCCTGGGCTCCCTTTAAAATTTCTGACTGTGAGGCAATCTTTATGCACCGTTTGCTGACACAAATGAAAGATGGGATGGAAACAAATCTCAGGCTAAGATTTTCCCTGACCTAGGCCTTGTATGTGTGTTTCCTCCAGGATTGTTTATGCTCTCTCAAAAAAACATTGTGTGTATTGCATTGCTTGAGACGCCAATGAGAAGAGTCAGGATAAATTTTTCCTGTAATTGTTGTTTAGCTTTCAAGTCAGTATCTGTGCCAATCTGCTCAGTCAGCTATCACTGACAGTCAGGAACTGAATGCATTAAAAAAATTCATGCCTTTCATAAGACAAACACATACAAGAGTATCTGCCTGCTCTGTTCCTAAGTCTAAAGAGATTCTTACAGTAGATATTTGTATAGGAAGAAATCAATATCATATAAAATAATTTTATCTCTTCTCCAAGAACTTTTTCATCACAATGCATTAAATGAATGCAATATAAAAGTAGCACTGAAATGAGATTAATTTAAATGAAAACCCATATCTGGAACCTGTATTGTTTTAGTTGGATATAATTGTAAAGGAATGTTACTCCAGATAAGAAATGCTGTAATTACATAAAGAACTCCTTTGGACTAGGAAACTTTACAAGAACTCTAAAGTGTCCTTTAAACATCATTGTCCTTTCTCTGTAAACAGACAAGGTTGCTTCAAGTTATAAATTAGACCTTATTCCTTACATATTGTATATCTATTTCTTTGCTAAATGTGTAAATAAATTGAAAACCTCTAGGATTTGTAATAGCAGAGAAATTAATTTACAGTGATAGAGTGGAAATTTTAGCCAAGAGCAAAAAAGCCATAAAACGAGAAAGACAGTGACAAGAAAAGCAGATGAGTCACAGATAGAAAGCAAACATATAACCTGTCATATGAATTGCTTTACCTGGAAGAAACCACAAGCCAAAAACATGGAAGATATCCAAGACCTCCACCAAGCCACCTCTGGTTGGTAGAGTTTACATTCAGTGCCACAGGATTGTTTCTCTCCCACTTTACTCACCAGTGGTCATCTGAGAGCCATTCACCACCAGCATGGGAGATAATCCATCATCACTGAGACGGCCCTTTTTCCTGGGCATGATTTCTGTAAATTACCCAGTGTTGAATTTGGAGCCTCTTGCTACTCAGAAAAGCTGTGTATCTTCTTAAGCCACCTGCTTCCAGCCTCTTTCGCCCTCCGTGTCCAGCCCCAGTGTGTGCCACCCATGGCCTGTGGCTGACTCTGCTGTCTGATAGTCAAGTTTCAGGGGTTCAACAATCCCATACAGCACTTAAGTCCCCTATGCAGTGGTGGGACAAGCACTCCTGATCCGCTGGTCTCTTCCTGTTTTCTGCAAGGGCTACTTTACTCAACAGCCGAGAAGGTTTTATCATCTGTTTGCAAAATTAATTCTATGAGAAAGGAGAGAGGAGACATTTTAGCAACTTACTCAATGGTAATTGTGACCTTTTACAAGACATGCATGAAGGTACTCCAGCATCAGGAGCAATACATATCCCTGAAAAATACACATTGATTTAAGAGCTTATAAATGGTTCTAAAAAAATTAATCTGTCTTTTGTATTTCTTTAATTATAGAGCTAAACACAGTTATATTGGGCCAATTATACTTCATGTTATGATGGATTAATTGAACAATTCAGACTATTAGACCTGAAAAGGAAATGGCAAAATCATGTCTTCACTAGCAGTAATCAACAAAAAACAGAGTTATTCTAAATAACAGTAATTGTAGTAAGTATTTCTTTGGATAGCAAAAAGACATTCAAAAATATCTACTGTCGAAAACCTTTTGTCTCTCTGCTAATGAGTGCTCTTGGGGTAGATAAGTAATAGATTATCATAGGATTGAAGGACAGCACTTAAAATCAGGAATCACTCAGGATTTTTCTTGCCTAAATTTAAACTATACTTCAAAAATTCGTATCTGTCCCAAACCTGAATCTCATTCCTGCGATCCAGGCAGACATAGCCAGTGTGCTAACCTTTGGGGCCTTTTGGGACCAAAAAAAAAAAAAAAAAAA
>VXBX01001897.1:0-21146 GCA_013400415.1 Scytalopus superciliaris | reverse complement strand
ACCACACAAAACAAAAACATAAAATAAAACAAAAAAATCACACACACAAAAAAGAAAACTCCCCACCACATTTACAACCTTGCTTTCCATAGACCTACACCTTAACCAAATTTTTCCCATCCCCAAGAGACCCTGGCCTTCTTTTGAACTAATAAAATAAGATTTCACAGACATGTCATCTTTTGGCTTCCATCCCCAAAAGGCAGACAAAAAAGACTGAGATAAAGTTCAACATTTGAGTTTGACCTATGAGAGATGGTTCAGGGTTAGTGTTGCTTTTCAGTAATGTCTGTGCAGTCTTGGTTCTTACTGTACACTGAAAATACAAGGGCTGTTCACAAAGGCATTGAGCACATTATGGCAAAAATGATAGTATGGCTGAGGCTGGAAACAGAGTGTGGGACAAGCTCTGCTCACAGCTGCCAGGTGTGCAGACATATGATACAGGCTGACATTGCATGGTATGACTGTCTTGTGGTCACTAGGAAAAAACATCCAGTAAAGAACTTTGAACTAGAGTGTGCAACAGCAGAGGCTTTGGACTTTGTTGTCTTCCTGCATCCATCAAGTCCTGCAGAGCTGAAATGAGGTTTGGTGCTTGCAGAATTTTGTTTGCCTTTCACAGCTCTTGTGTGTTTTCAAAACAGAAAATTTGACACAGGGAAATTACACAGTATTGCAATGACTAGCATTCATGGGTTTGTGCAGGACTCTCAATCGTAGCAATTATTGTTTATATAAAATAAGGAGAATTCTTCCAAAAGTCATTTGTGAAGATGAGACAGGATAGGAAAATATTTTTTCTCTCCAGACTCCAAAATGTTGCAAAAAAAACCCCCAAAACCACTATCAATATTTAGGAAAAAAATACTTTTTTCCTCCTCTGCTAAACTTTAAAAGTACAGAGGAAATATTTAATTTTAATTAATCTTTAATTACCATTCCTGTTTGTACAACCTGACAAAAATTTATTTCTCCTTTCCCTTCCTCGCCTTCCCTTTCAAAATGGAAGCATATCATTTCATTCATAGCCAAACAGTAGCTATAGTTTTAGAAATTATAGACATAGTAAGGAGGGGGGAAAGGAAGTGTCTTTCACAAATCCCATCAGGAAATGGTAAAGCTGCTTCTTTTTACAAAAAGTTTTGACATGAAAATTTAAATATCTTCTTTTCCTTGAAGAGACTAAATTCATGTGTTTCAATCTTATAAAGAATATCTAGTCCACAAAATTTAAATTTTTCTGGCCTGTCCCCTTCTGACTTACAGCAAAGTCATATAGTAACAAAGTCACAGTGATGCTGGTTGGAAGGTACCTCTCATAGTCAGCCTCTTGCCCAAAGCAGAGGTGCTGTCAGCTCTAGATCAGCTCTGCCTTGGCTTTGTCTACCTCAGTCTTGAACACCCAGAAGGGCAGAGATTGCACCATCATCTGGGCAATCTGTTCCAGTGCCACACCACCCTCTCAGTGGCACAGCTTCTCCTAACATCCAGCTAAAACCTGGACAAGCTTGTGGTTGCTACTTGTTTTATCATATATTATCTTTGGCTCCATCCCCTTTGAATACAGAGTTCATAAACTGTCCCTCAGCATCCATCACCAGGCTGAGGAAGTACAGCTCCCTCAACCTCAGACAGGCCACGTGTCCAAAACCCCAGTTCGCTTCCATCCACATTCCTTCTGGCACTAGGTGCCTAAAACTGAGTGCAGTATATGAGTTACAGCTTCACTAGTACTGGAAAAAAGGAAATTTTTTTTATTACTCTATTTTTTTTCCTACTGGCTTTAATTCCTATAAGGTCATTCAGTACATACCTTTTTTTCATATTCTTCTGGCTCATATTCAACCTAGCCCAAGTTGCCAGGTACGACCATGGTGATAGACTGAGCAAATGTCTGGACTGGTCTACAGTATCCACCCTTGTCATTGTTTTACAGATGTATCAGTCTTTATTTTTGTTTGTTCTTTAATGTTCTTGGACTCAATGACCCTTATGGGTCCCTTCCAACTTGAGTTATTTTATGAATCAATGGCTCCCATGGAACTGTTGCTATATTTATTACAAGTAAAATTGTTGTAGACAGTTTCTCTGAAGAGATTAAAAGCTGTCAGACATATCAATTTCATATTTTATATTTCAGTGAAATACCATATCTGAGAATTAAATAATGGAGGATACTTGTTAGACTGTTATAGATACTGGAAATCTATAAGGAACTTCCAACAATTAAGAGAACTCTCATGAGGATATCAAAGAAAATTAGCTTAAAGATCTAATCTGCCTTGTAAGATAGTAAAAGACCTTGATGCAAGAAAGAAAAAAAAGTTTGAAAGTCAGGGAGAATCTGAATCAATAGTGAAAAAAATCACTAAGCATAGTCAGAACTGTAAAGCTGAAGCTCACTTTTATGTTTTATTAAAAATATTCTGGCTGAAGTAACTCACTTGTTCATTGTGTGAACTACACATCAAATTTGAAATAACTGACCCATTAATCACAGATGAAAAGTTAGCAGTAGATTGAAAATACCTACTACATGTGATGATGAACTCAGGATTTCCTGTAAAAGGCTTATACTATTCTAAGACAACTCTCAAATGTCATGAAGACCAAATACAACAAGTTCAGGACTGATTTATTGTAGAAAATAGTATTTAAAGCCTCATATTTTCTTCTTATGGTGTATAACCTTCTCTTTTTTAAACTTGAGACGTTGCAAGTTTTGGAGCTATGCCTAGCTCTTTCTTAATGTTTCATTGAAATAACACTTGGTATATAAAACTACAAACAAAAAGGATTTTCAGTGAATTGATGAACTGTTAAGGCAAGCTACATGATGATTTTCTTTTAACTTCAACCAAACTCTCTTCAACTTCTACATCTACAACAAAAAGTATTTATTTAGAATTAGAAAATACTTCATTAAATGTGATCAAAGTTGTAGAGAAACCCTGATGTTTATAATGGTCATTACCAGCCCTGTGTTTTGTGAATATCTAAACCTAGAGTAATGATATGCCACTATGTTAATGACATGCCATATCATGGAGATATTATTCCAATACATAGCTCCTGTGTAGTGACAAGGATTAAGAAGGTGTCTGTACACATACAGTTAGACTTGTAAGTATATATGCATGTAGAGAATTTGAAGTATCAGCAGATCTGTCTATCTCTACTGGCAATTGGCTGTTTAGAAAGATTTTGAAGATTCATTAGTCAAAGGTAATTATACAACTAGCTTAAAGGAAATTAAATAGGGGAGAATAAAATCAAATGCCATGAATATGTGAAATAATACATTCAAAAATTATGGACCAATGTAATATATTTATTTTTTCTTCACACTCACCATCAAATTAATTTTTTTTGCAATTTCTGTCTCCCAAACTCAACCTTTCTATGTAACCATTTTCAAACCTCTTGACTGCATTGTTGTGCCCAAGGGAACACATGGAAACTAACATTTATTTTTCATAAATATCCTCCACATTTTCAGTAATGTCATGAGAGGGAAGATGAGGAAAAGGTCAAGGAATGTCATATCCACGCTAAAAGACAACTTTTTAAAGAAGTACAATATTTGGAGAAAGCTTATTCTTTCTTCATGTTGCTTTCCATTTTGAATGTTCCTGTAGTGGTCATGATGAACAAATTCCTCTGAAGTTCCTGTCTGGCTAAAAAATAGATGTCTAATACGCAAATGTCCTTGTGTACACTTTATTCCTTGAGAGCAGTGGCAAGTCTCACCTTTTTGACAGCTTTCTCTAACTATTCTATACATCACCTAAATGTGTAGGTTGGCAGTGCTTGGTGGTGGAGATTGGAGGGAGAAGCATATCTACAGGAACTCCACTTGGACACTTATTTAAAATTCATAAACAATACTTCCTTTGCCCATTCCTGTTTTACTTTCTAGAACTGACCCAAACCTTCAGAAGTCTCTGCAGAAAAAAAAGTATTACAAATAACCAAGAAAGACAGAGGAGAGAAAAAAATATCTCCTAGACACTTCGCTGTGCAAGTGTAAGCACTGCTGTCCTGACGTAGACAAAGCTCAGTAAGAAAAATGGGTACAAACAGGAGGAAAAAGAGAAATGCTGCATCATATAAAATAATTTTAAAATCAACTCAACTACTCTTTAATTCATTCTTCTCACTCTTTTTCATTGCTGTTTAGCAAAACTACAAATCCATGAGACATGCATTCCTTTTCAAGAGCATAGCACACCACTGGGTGTTCACTGGACCTCATCTGGTACAGATTTTTAAAAAATAGGGAACCTGAACTATAATGATCAAAATCTCTCTGATTTTACTCAGATAAAATTTCTCTACTGGTCTGGAGTTCAGAAATGCAAATTTTCTGCACAGAGGAGCAGTCACTTCTTGCATTCTGAAGAAAAACTTACTTCCATTTTACTTTGATAGAGTGTCACCATTTTCTTTCCTTCCACTGTAACTCCTGCACACTTGCTTCCGTCTAGTTTAATCTTTCTTCCTATTTCAAATCTGCTCCAGCTCTTTTGTTTTTCTTTTTTTTCCCCATCTCTGTGCAGCTCCAGAGATAAAGTAGTACAAGACATTTCTGACTTTTCTTTGTATTGTTTTGTTTATATTTTTATTTTGAAAGGTGGCTGAGCCTTCATCTGAATTCTTGGTTTCTCTCTGTATCAACAACATGTTAACTTGTACTGACATTTTAGTTCTGTATTTTCTCCTTTGAGTATCATACTTCTGATGTGTTTATTTGGCTTCCTGTGTTTTTTCAAAAATTGTTGTCTATTTTTTATGTATATTGTAGGAGTAGTAGTTGTAGAAGAATGGTGTTATGGACAGCACACATTGCAATGCACTATTATACTGGTGTTTTTATTTTATTAAAAAGTGTTTGGAATATAGATACTGAAAATGGTAATTATAAGCCTGAAGAAAATGAACAACGCGGAAAGCATCTGTAGTGATTTGGACAGTAAAACTAGATTTATTTCCTTTACTGAGCCTATTTGAATGACAGGGAAAACTACCATTTACGTAGAACATGGGTGTAATCTACTTGTTTATCCCACTGGATATTCAAATAATGCATCACTAGGGGAAGTTCCTTCCAAACAGGTTTCTGCATGATCCCATCAGACCAACTGAAGCTAAACACAGTACTGTAAACCGAATACTCTGTCAATAGAAGCAGACATACCTGCATCTCTGAGGAGGTTGGAAGGGAAACAGGTGAGATTTACTCACCCAATTTAACCTACCATGAATTATGAAAATCATGCTGTTTGTTTCTAGATGAATAATTGAAGTGTATAAATATCCTGCAAGAGCAGGAAGTTGACAAACCTTCCACATTACTCCATGAGAACTAGTTTTCTTCTATTCTATAAAAATATTTGGATTTTGAGCCTGAACTATCCTGGCTTGTTTAGTGTGATCCACAGTCAGCAAAACAGTTATTTAGTTCCAAACCCTAAAATTCAGTGATGTACTTCTAGTGCAATAAGAACAATACCGAGGATGAAGTATCGTGTTCAATGTTAGTCATCTACACCAAAAAATGACCTCATACTGTAATAGCTACCCAGAACAGCTACTAGAAAAATCAGAAAAAAATATAGCTTTTAGTGTAAAAGGAGACTGGAAAAAATCTCTACTGTGCAGTCTAGTAAAAATAAGGCAATGGGAAATATTATTGCTCTGCGAATATAGCTGATGGGGTAGCTAAACACCAGGAAAAAAAAGAAGGGCTGAGTAAGCTGAAAAACAGTGCTGACTTGAGAATCCAAAAGTGTAACTGTGTGTGAATAAATTTAGGCTGTAAGTATGTGTAATAGCCTTGAGCACCTTCCAACTTCTAGTTTAGCTGGCTGAGCGCAAGGATGGCACCCGTGCTGACAAAAGCTGCTCTGAAGAGGGCTGTGAACACTCTCTGCCTCTTCTTGCCTTGAGACCCCTTGCAAGCTGAGGGTCATACTGATACCTGCCAGAGCTACATGGTGGTGTTTCTGTGGTTGCAAACCATCCTGTGCCTCACCCACCACTCCTCAATATTGCTGCAGAATCTTCAAACTGGAGTTGTCAAGGGAGAAAATGAAACAGTGAAGCTTATGTTGAGCAGTGTCAGCAGCAGGAGAAGTCTGAGACCTGACATGTTCTGTCCAGCCAGTTGTCCCTGTGACAGATAACAGTGTGATAACAAATACCACAACCAGTGGCAGATGACAGATATTTCAAAGAAACCCACAGGGACACACAGAGAACAATTGGTCTCAGGAGGGAGTCCTGTCAACAGGTAGCAATGGCTCAGTGTGCCCATTTAACTTTTGTTGCAACAAACCAATAATTCATAGATTTCCTACACTTATTTTTTATGACTGCCTACACCTTCTACAAAAGGTGAATGCATAACAATACAGGAATACAGTCTCCATTTATCACCTATTCCCTGACCCCAATTAACGAAGAATAAGCTGTCCCAGCTTTTTAGACAATAAACCTGAGACACAGGATAGGAGAGAATAAACATACGCTATTCTCCTGCTCCCAAACTTATCTACAATTTTCCTTCTCTCTGTATACTCCTGTAACAAGCCTTCAGCATGTTGGAGGGATTTAGCTCTTGGTACTTAGTCTTCAGCAGTGGCAATGATATACAGATTATTTGGATAACTGAACTATAGACAAAACTTGCACTTTGTGCTGAGAAGAGCACACTGATTCCACTACAGGCAAATGTAATCAGTTCTCAGATCACATACACTATTCCAAAGCCTCCTGCTTTCAGTCTGGGTTTTTCACTTCAGGAGAAAGATACATGTTTATGTGTATACATGTTCTTTTCACCACATCCTAATGATTTCTCCTAATCACATTCTGCGGTCACTGTCAATATTGTCTTGAGTCAAGTCATAATGTGACTTGTGAAGCTGACAGACTAGCTGCAACTTGCAACTGTGAGAGGTGGCAACAAATATCTGGGGAACTAATGGGGAAGTGAGAAGGTGTTTTCTAACCTGTTTTTCAATGTATAAAACCACTATGACAAGGATGTGCTACTTTAGTTTCATTATTGTGTTTGGGGTGAAATGCTGTCTTTTGATAGCTGAGCCCAGTTCCTTCATGACTGTACATGCCTATCCTTAGCAACTCTTTCAACCTTTTCCTTAATCCACAGTATCAGTAGGGGATCTCTGTTTCCCCACAACCCTTCAACAATCTAGATCATGGGGCAAAAAAAAAAGAGGAGCACAGCTCTGTTAGGAAGGGTGCTGAACAACTTTTACCCACATGTAAAATCAGCAGAAAAGGACGCTGAGGCACAGGAGGTGAGGACTCAGAACTGATGGTATTCTGTACACATTATGTGGAAAGTGCAAATAATTATACTACCATAATTGAAAAACTCGAGGGAATTTGATTCAGGGAAGTGGCCCTCAAGCAGATTTATTCTTGGTCCCTACATCTAAATAAAATATAAGCTATACTCACAGTTAATGTTAGAGGGGGGGAGTTAAAATCATGCCCTGACAATTAATAACCTGAAATTATATAAAATGTTCATTGAGGGTGTTTTGTAACAAAATACACTGATGTGCTAAGTGGTTTCTGACAGTCCAATTCACATTTCAGATGCTTTCATTAATCAGAAGTGTGAAGCATGTAGTAGAGCTCTATTCTAGCAGTCTTCAATTTTTTATTTTTATGGCTGTGTGATTTTTACTGTGACTGTTACCTAACCCATAGATATCTTACTCTATAGGATAGTATACTGAGCTGCTCATAGCCCTTTCTCTGATATGTATTTAATTTCTCCAAATAACATGAAAACTCCTTAGTTTTTTTTCTACCTCAGTTCCTCAAAGCAGTGAAAAGGAAGAAAATCTGTCTCAGAATTAAGCAGTTACAATGTATGCTTTTGAAAAATTAAATGGGAGTGAAAAGGCACTTATAAACAAAACATTCTTGGAAGGAGGAAATGTAATAAAGGTTGTTGATTCATATTTACCTTTGTTCAGACTAATAAAAATGGATTTTTAGGTTGTTGAAAGTATCTTGTGATTTCTTTTTCTTAACATACAAATAACAATGCAAAGGAAATAAAATACAACAGAATGAATTCTATAGTTTAAGGAGAACAATGGATGTGAGAACTTAACAACACTTTCAAGTGCTGTAATAAAGCAACATTAAAACTGAGGGGGGAAAGGGGTTATTTTAACAATCTGGATCAACTCCCAGATTATCCAGAATTCTCACATGTTGGCAAATCACTTGTTCATAAATCAAACTTAGTTTCACTCTGTGTTAGAAAACTAGGGTTAGCCCTGGATCCTCTTGACTAGTCCCTGTTCCAGCAGGGGTCCCAGTGACATACTTGGCAGTCCAGCTGAGTACAACTCCACCTGCAGCCCCATTAGATACAGGGCAGAACAATGTGGTACCCAGCATGGATGCAAGTGTCATCATCAACCCAAGAGGAAGGAATAGGTCTGAAAAAGAGAGAAAAATTTCCTTGTTACACTTACTGATCATTAAGTGAAAGAATTACAGCTAGCGAAAGCATTTTTGTGTGAATAGTATATATATTTTTAACTGATATTTTCTTCTTGAGCCTGGTGTATATCCCTGAGTTAAGTCAAAATTTGACAGAAAATAACAGTGCCTACTTCTGAGAATGAAAGAATAAACCCATTATGAAATCCTCTTTCTTCCATGTAAAATATTAACAATGTCATTGACTGGCTAGGTTTTCAACAGATCTCAACATAACCAGAGAAGAACAAACCCAGAGACCAGTATATGCTGGGGACCACCCAGCTGCAAAACAGCTTGGCAGAAAAGAACCTGGGCCCCCTAGTGGACACCCAGTTGAACACAAGCCAGCGATGTTACCCTGCAAAAAAGAAGGCAAAGTGTTATCCTGGCCTGCATTGGGCAGCAGCTGGTTGAGAGAGATTCTTGCCGTCAGCACTGGTGAAACTACACGTGGAGTGCTGTGCCCAGGTCTAGGCTCCCCGGTACAAGAGAGACATGGGCATCCTGGAGGGAGTCTAACAAAGGAGCACAGTCACATATAATAGACATGGGAATCTCTCCCATGAGGAAAGGCTGAGAGAGCTGGGGCTGCTCAGCCTTGACAGGAGATGGCTCAGGGGAGATTCTATTAATGAATGTAAGTAACTGGAGGAATGGTACAAAGAGGATGGAGCCAGGCTCTTCTTCGTGGTGCCCAGTGGCAGGACCAGAGGCAATGGGCACATACAGAAGCACAAGAGGGTCCCTCTGAACATCAGGAACCATTCTTTTCCTCTGAGGATGACTAAATCCTTGGGTACACATTGCCCAGGGAAGTTATGGAGTCTCCCTACCTGAAGATATTAAAAAAAACCCCATCTAGTCATAGTCCTGGGTGAGTGGCTTTAGGTGGCCCTCTTTGAGCAGGGAAATTGGTCCAGATGACTTCTAGACATCCCTTCCAATTTCAAACCTTCTGTGGTTCTGTGATTCTATCAATCACGTTTTACCTTATTTACCTCCTCCAATGACACAAAAAACAACACCATCCTCTAACTTCTCAAGGCACTATACATTCATCTATAGATTCATCTGTTTGCACATCCCATGAACAGAAAAGGACAGTTTACACACCTCGTTGAACTTCTATATTGCAATCAACTTTCTAGGTGGACTCAAACATTGTATCATCCTTTTATCATCACACATACTCTGACATGATTTTCATAGTAATTGAATTATTTCTGTAGAGCTGAACATGAATCTGATTGTCCATCTTTCTACAATTTTCAATATTTCTGTTATTTGTCCATCTCCTATTTTATTCTTCTCATATCTTTAGCACAAGGCAAAAGAAAAATCTCACATTTTAATGAGGTGACATTATATAAAGGAAACAATGTTGCAATAATATGAAATATACGTTTCACTCTCACGGACAATTTCAAAATAATGTTTCAGTCACTGAATGTTTCACTTTGATTCTGGATTTTTGAAGACTTTCATGTTTTACAACTCCTTCTACAGTAGAACTGGAGAAATTTATTTTTTAAAATCGTCAAAGCAGACTGTTTACATAAATTCTTTTGCAAAAGATGTTTGGGGTTTTTTTGAAGATAAGCAATTTGACACAACAGATATAGGTTTCCTGAGAGTAATTTATTCCAACTAAAATGGAAAAAATAGTGTAATTCTGTTTTTACACTGTACAATTCAATAATTCTAGTTCTGAGCTTAAATAGTGAGCACTCCTTCCTAATATTCATCTGGTGTTTGATTTTAGCAAATTGAGACAACTTGGAAAACAATAGTGATCTTAGAAACGTGCCTACACTCTCCATTCTTAAATGAGCTAGAAAGTGTGCTTGATATAACACTCATTCTGGCTTGAACCAAACGCAAAATTTATCAGAAGATAAAGCAACTAAGTGATTTTTAAGCCCACGTCAGTGGGAGCAGTTTATCTTGTGAAAACTCCCTAAAAGGCAAAGAACATTTCTAGTTTTTATTTATAACATGAACCAAAACTGCAGGGGTTTTGTTTTTGCTGCTCTCAAGAACTGTACCTTGCAGCTCTCCCTTTCTTAAAAAACAGCATTTCAGCTGTAGCTTTTCTTCCTTGTCATTCAGTTTTTTGCTACGAAGTCTTGTAGATGTCATAAGCATTCCTGAAATTGAGGTAACAAAGTTCAGTTCAAAGGAGAAATTTCATGTTTTGATGCACATTTGAATCTTATCTAAGCTCTCCAGGTTTCTTAGCTCTCAGTTTCACTATGGAGAGCTCAGAAGAATGCTCTTTTCTTCTCTGTGTCAAAATGCTCTTTCTCATTTGACAAACATTCATGGTTATGTGACTAAATTTCCAGTATTTTGAATCTGAGAAATATTGCATTATATTTTAATGTTTCTGCTTTTAAGCAGAGTTCATCAAAATTCCAAAAAGAATGAAAACCAATTTTTTTTTATTTTTCTGATACTTTTAAATCACAGAAATCAGACCAAAAAGTTTAATCACATATTGTCATGCACTGTTTTTCTTTTACTCCAGGTTCAATTAAATTGATACCTTTTTTTTCTGGACCTCTCAGCTCATGCTTGTCTTCACACAGACACACTAAAGGAGAGTCTCGTCTGCATTTGTGGACAATGTTTCTTTGCCTGAACTCAACAGAATAATTTACACTGTAAAACTCTATACCCTTGTCCCAGAGGTTACCTCTTTTTCTAAGTCCTATGTATTTGCTTGCCTTTCAGGGGCAAATACCAAGTTACAAAAGCCACACTTCACACAGGACACTTCTTTGCGGTCTTGTGGGTGCTTTTGGGAATGATTTGTGTAGTTAGTGTGGGTGCTTTCCAGCAAGCTGCTGAAAACTTTGGTCCTGATTCAGTAGCATGGTTGGGCATACTCTTGAAATAAGCATTAAACAAACACAAGGCCAGAAAACACTTGCATTTCTATATTTATAGGAGATGTCAAAGGTAATAGAGCTTGCCTGCAAATTCAGTGAAGCTTGAAAAAATGTGTGTACGTGTCTGATTCAAATCACAAACCTACATTTTTTTCCAGTTTTCTTTTGTAATACCTGTACATTCATGGTTTTGCCTCTAGTCTAGTATTGTGTTGCCATATTATAAACAATAATCTGAAAATGACACTACTTTTTTCTTCAAAATATTTCTTAATGCAAATATAGAAAATTCCTATTAAGTGACATTATGTTTCTGTTCTAAATTTTCGAATTTTCATTTGCATTGTCACTTGAAAACCCATTAAAAAAGAATATAATATCCTATTACCCAATGCCTATCTTCTTATTTTTTTGCTTTTAATAAAAAGTATCATAACTGTGTAACACATATTTCAGCAGTGTAATTATTTTTCCAGTGTTTTCAACACAAAGCACCATCAAGAAAAAAAAAAAAAGCTGTTTCACATATTGCACTAATATCCTCTACACGAGGCTGTTAAAGTGACTATCTTGAAGGGCTGATAACAACAGCAAAAATTGCTTTTATAACAATTATGTTGCAAGCTTTGGCAGTGATATAAACAGCATGAAATTCTCCATGAGCTGGTTAATAGCTGAAAACAGGCTTTACAAATATACCTTATTGACCTATCTAGAGACTTTTACGGAAACGTTTAGCTCTCTATGCTGAGTTTACAGTTTCAGCTTCTCATAAAATCTATCTAAACTGAGTATAGTTATATATTACACACCTTTCTTTGGTAGTATATGTGATTTGAGAGGTGTTATTGCCTTATGCATTATAAAATACAGGCAAAAAATTCTCTTTATCAAGGAGTTAATTACTTTTTACTGACATCCATATATCATTACTATGTTCATATAACATGCATTGCAGTCAAGTGCAATAAGTACACGATGTTGTTATTAACTATTGTGCTAAAAACGGATCAACTTCTGCTGTCTTTTCTTGTTTTGCCCTAATTGTTTGCAAGCACTCTGTGTACAACTCATTATGGGTTGGTCTGCTCATCACCAAATAGGAGGTCCCTGACACAACGGTTTTCTAGATGGTGACTTAACAAAATATTATTAGTCTTGAAAGAACTAGGCGAACTATGAGAAGTTCCTTTAAATGGGCCAGGCAGAAGGCAAAGTCTCCCAACAGAGGCTCAAAGCCCAGTGAGGACAAGAGAAGAAGCAACAATGAGGGGCAGAGACACTGTGAGATGTCCATTTTGGGTTTTTCTCCCATAAACACTTGTAGAATACTCTTAAACTGCAATCTCCAAGAACATAACAAAGCCTCTTTAGAGCATTGAGTTTGAGGTTCAAAGCTGGGTGAAGAGTGTGGCTTTCCCTGGGGGAAAAAAAATAAAAAATAAGAGAGAAAGAATTACTTGTGATTACTTAGTAAAGGAAAAAAAGAAGACATTGCACACAATGGAAATACAGAAGGACAAGGTAAGCTCTCTCTTCCTGCTCCCAAATAAGTGCCTGATGCACTGGAACTCAGAGCTTTCCTATTTTCCTTTCTTTTCTCTTTTTAACGAAGTTTGTGGTCATCACTGTCTGGACTGGCAGAGAGCAAGGCCAGCCTAAACCATGTAAGAAGTGTACTGTACTCATCTATATTTTTAAATTCTGGTAATTACACCCTAGAGAGATTAGAGATCAGTCATCATAACTTTCATTCACAGTCACCTTTCTTGTTTCAGCTTTCTTAGGAGCTTAGCAACAAAAGATAAGCTTCAGTCTAGTCCGTCTTCTTAGCAAGGTGCCAGGGGAGGGAAGTCCTCTCCATCCCTCATCCGTGATGACTGTGACCAGATGCTTGGCCCTAATTCAAAGTTGAGTTTACTGTGAAACAATATATAATCTGCTACTTTATGTCAGCTGAGATGTCTTACCACTAGACTCTGAAACAGTTGGAAGACAAATCGCAAGGAAAGATAATGGACCCTGTTACAGAGGTGGAAGACACTTCATGAAAACATGGAATAGACTTGGGGTTGTTTTCTTTTTTTTTTTTTTTTTTTTAAAAAGAAATTGCTATGAATTAAAGCAGGTGTTGTTCCACAGTCATCTTCTTTGTAGACTGTGGCTCTTCATCTAAATTTTCTATTAATTTTTGCAAATATATTGTGTGAAAAGATTAAAAAAATTATCCCAAAAGAGGGGTGAAAAAAAGGCTTCACAGATCTTCTCATCCAGAAGGAAAACCATAAACAAAACACTGGATTTTTGAAACAAATGGGTCAAATAGAGGAGAAGGGTGAAAACGGTTTTCTTATCACCCACAGATAACCTACTTATGTAAGAAGTTCATGTTAACATTTTTCCCATTCTGGTGATATTAGTCTGACTTGTACCAGTTGAAATCCAGTTTGTTTGCTTTGGGTTTTTTTATTTACATTCAGGAAAAATATTTCCTGAAGCTTCTAGGAGACAATACAAAGAAAAGAACCCTCACAAAGGAAATAAGTACAAGAAAATTACTGGAAGAACAGTAAATGTTTCTTAAATATTTAATTCCATTGTGAGCAGTCTTGAAATAGGTCAGTGTAGTGAGACATGTAAATTGAATACCCATCCTTATAGAATTATTTAAATTCAGCTAGTCTAATATACCAGGTACCATATAGTGTTCTGGGTTTTTTTTTCTGAATGCCTATATTTTATTTATTAAAAATTAGCACAAATACAAAAAGAAAATCAAAAATGCAGTATTTATAAATGGAGATAACATTAGGGAGTTCACACAGGGTCCAGCTGTACTTACAGAAGAGTTCACAGCCACCAGCATAGTAAGACAGATTAAAAAAATTGTAAAGTCAGTGACATGTAGCATTTTACTGAAATAGATTTGGACTTTTGTATGCTTCTCTAAAGATGCAAAATTTCACTTACAGGTGAACATTGCTTCAGGCAATCAGTTTTTCTCTACAGCCAAACCATTTTTCACTTACTGAAAAAAGCACATAGACACACACATAATTAATAGTCAAGCCAAAAATCTACAGTTAATGACAAGAGACATAGAAGGTTTTACATGCATTGTTGTCAAATGCAATAGACCCTCAGATTTTCCTAACTAATGCCTAATTTCTCTCAAGGGCTTCCTGTTTCTTAAACACACAAGTTTTAAATGAAACATTTTCAAAAGAATCAGAGATTGGTAGGCTCGCTGGCTGTACTGTTGAATATAAATTTAGATTCTTTTATACCAGTCAAAATAGATCTGTAAAGGAATATGTATGACTTAAAGCCCCAGTTATGGTGAGAACATTGTAAGCAGACAATAGAATGAATCTGAGTCATGAGTTTCATTAATTTTTTTATTCCATCTTAACAGAATCATTAAGAAGATGTAATTTTGTCACAGCTGTAAACAACCTCTCCATAAAAAGAAGACCAGAATCACAGAAACACTTAAATGGATGATGATTCACCAGTGTTGTCATTATTTTGTTCTTGAAACAGAAAGCCTATCAGTCAGACTTAAGAGAACCAAGTAATGCAACTTTGTCCATTATTTTACAGTGGTTGCTGCTCTTCTTGTATAACTCCGAAACTTTTCAAGTTGGAAATCATAAGAAGAACCTAGATTTTTGTATAAAAGCTTATACAGAGGAAAAAATCACAGGGCCTGTCCATTTGTGAGGCAAGGAAATCTTTTAGCCCTTAGTAAACTACATCATGTTCCCACTCCATCTATGAACAGGCTGAGTTAACGTCTGTCTCTTGTCATTAGTGAAGTCCTTCATCTGAAATGAGAGACTGAAATCCAATTTTTCCATAAGCCTTGAGATGATAGCTGCATTTTCAAAAGCTTCTAGAAGAAAAATTTCTGACAGATGGTTGTGTGTTTAGGTGAATATTGAAGTTATATCTGTATACTTCTTTGACTTTTATAACCTTCATTTGGCATCTACTATTATAAATGGATACTGAAATAGACAAACAAAATTGGAAGAGTCTTTTCCTAAATTTTCTTGTTCCTCTCTGTATTTTTCCAAGGTCTGCTGTGTGATTTAAAGAGAAACATGCTGTTCATATCTTTTTTCTTCACATGATTCTCATGAACCTTTATTGTTTTAGTGAAAATATGAAGACATTTTTAAGAAATTCTCAAGTGCCAACATTGGTAATAAAATGCATTCTACCAAATTCTCCTAAATCCACTATGGCTTCTCTATAGAACTAATGCAAAGGTTTTTCCAAAGAACAATCACCTACACTTGGTGACATAAAGCATCTTGACTGGTAGGTACCATCGTTCCAGTAGGGTAGAAACAAAAGCCTTGCTGCATTATCATTTTCCTTCTTAGATTCACTAGCTTCCTGATGTTTACATAGTCTACCAGGGATTAATGTTTTGATTTGTGTCTGATGTACTATCTGAGATCTATTGCAGAATGAACACATAAATTTAAGTAAGATCAACACAACGGGTTTGCAATTTACAATCATATTCTGTGCCAGAGTATGCTGGACCACTACTGGGATGGCTCCTCAGGCCAGGCAAGGACAACATACAGACCCTATACTGGACCTAGAATAAATAAGGCTGCTTTACTGAAGTGCTGCTTAAAGGCTACTTAGCCCTTCATCTCAGAGTACATGATTAGGCAAGCTGACTCAGGCATATTGATGCCATCATTGGTTCCATCAGTACCCACCTGAGATCTCTGAATCATTCTGTGCTGAGATGTCAAGGCATATGAGACTGAAAGAAAAGTAAAAAGTGTGTTGTGTTTTTCTGGCTGAGAACATGACAAATATAAAAAAAAAAAAATCTTACGTGTAGGATGGAAGAGGACTAGGAAGGGCAAGCAAGTGAATTTCAAATGACAGTTATTTTGGAAACAGTCACTAAAGCTTATAAAATACTTGCTTAGAGCTTTGGAGGTAAGTGTAAAATCTCTAAAGCCCAGAACAAACAAACTGAAGAGGTAATGGCAGGGCATCTGTGCAAAAAGTCAATGTGTCTGGAAAAAGTCTGGAAATCATCACAGCAAATTGTTAAGACTCACTTAAAAATTTGGGGTGTTTTTTTAGAATTCCATTTCTGAAATTGTTTGTTTTTCAGAAACAAGGTGTCAAGATGAGGATTTGTTTATTTTACATGGCTTTTATTAAACTGTGGATATTTCTGGTCCAAAATAGAACTTCCACATTTAAATCAGCACATTGAAGTTTACCTCGTGACCACAGCTTCTCAGCCAGCCTTAAAGGTAAAATATTTTGATGCCTGGATTATAGTCTCTTCCTCCCAGCTCTGCAGTTGTTTTTATTTTCACAGGCATTTTTGTACTAAGTTGTAAGTAAAAGTATGGATGTGATTAAAATGCAGTATTTGCTATTATATTTAGTGTTTCCTTGAAAGCTGTAATAGGATTAAATCTTGAGATGACAACCCAACCCCTAATCGATAGAGATAAGGAAAAAACATCTCCAGTGAGATGGTCATTGCAGAACTGTATGCATTTTAATATTTTTCTGTTCTCTGAAGCACTGATAGCTGCTTCCTGTCAAAGACAGGATAACAGAACAAATGAATTACTGATTTAATTTGCTATGGCAGCTCCTATGTTCCTGACCCAACTTGCCCTGCATTTTCACATCAGAGAAGACTTCTAATGTCAGTACCATTGTGTTTATACTGGTGATTTCTCCATACCAACATACTAGTAAATTGTAGAGTTTGTAGGCTGTCTGTTTTTCTTTGGGATACATTCATGCCTAGAGGTCTGGAACACATTCTCATCCTTTATATATTCTTCTTTCATAATTGACTCAACTCTGTTTGCTTTCTTAGTCTCTCTTTCTTCACTTTTACTTACGTAGGAATTCAGGATTTTAAACATGACAATGGCAAGATTTTATTATTGCTATTTTAGTATTCTTGTTACTTTATGAAATATAAAGAACTGTATAACAGGCATTCTGATCCATTACTATTCTGAAGATACAGCAATTTTTTCATTTTATTTTATCTTTGTAGTTTCTCATCATTCAGCAATGGAACAAGTAGTTACTTTGTCTATGTTCTTCGTTTTGCATTCCATATTTTGTCTGCTCTGAGAATGGATTGAGTCCAGCCCTGAGTAGAAGCACTTGGGGGTGTTGGTTGACAAAAAGCTCAACATGAGCGATTGCAGCCTAGAAAGCCAACCGTGTCCTGGGCTGCATCCAAAGCAGTGTGGCCAGCAGGTCAGCAGAGGTGATTCTGCTCTGCTCTGTTGAGATCCCATCTAGATTACTGAGTTTGGCTCTGGGGTCCTCAGCACAGAAGGGACACAAGCGTGTTGGAGCGAGTCCAGAGGAGGTCATCAGGGCTGGAGCACCTCTCCTATGAAGACAGACCAAAAGAGTTGGGATTGTTCATCGGGCAGAAGCCTTAGGGGTGACCTTAGAACAGCTTTCCAGTACCTAAAGGGTGCCTACAGGAAAGCTGAAGAGAGACTGTTGACAAGGGCATACAGGAACAGGGCAAAGGGGAATGTCTTTAAACAGAAAGACCAGGTTTGGATTAGTTATTAGGAAGTTCTTTACTGTGAGGGCGGTGAGGCCCTACACAAGTTTACTCAGAGAAACTGCGGATGTCTCATCCCTGGGCACTGTTCAAGGCCAGGTTGGACGGGGCTTTGAGCAACTTGATATATGGAAGTTGTCCCTGCCCATGTCCAGGGGGTTGGAACAAGATGAGCTTTATGGTCCCTTCTAACTCAAAACATTCTATGATTCTATGTGATAGAAATTCACCTGATTGATGAATCTTTTATATTTATTTGCAAAAACCTCCATTTTATCCATTATTCCTACAATGTTCTTTATCTGTATTTAGCTATGTTCTCCCTTATTATTTACTGTTACTCTTCTATCTCAGCCTCCAGTTCTTTTCTATTTTGTCCTGATATTTTATGACCAAAGAACAATTATTATTGCAATCTTTTTTAAGTAAGAAATTACAGGCTAAGCTATCCAGGTATAATGACTTGAAAACACAGGAGTCTTTAGATCTTAATCTTCACAAATGTTATTGTAGACCTTCAATTACTGCAAAATATGTTTCTGAGGTTTTGGAAGTTTTCCTGGAAAGTTTCTTGGCAGTATCTCTGCAAGTATTACAGATTGTACCATAGTTTTTGACATTTTCTATCCACCCCTTCCATAATGCATTCAGAATAAAACATGGTTTTGTATATTCAGTTTTATTCTGTTCTACTTGTTTCTTTACACACAAAAGGGAGGAGAAGTGCAGGACTTTTCTCTCTAAGATCCTTTTCTCTGTTATTGCTTTACTTTCAAGACACTAATATGTCAGCTTTTTGAGCTTTATCCTTGTGGATCTTTTATGAAAGAAACATCTGTAGTGACCTCACAAACTTGTTTACACCAGACACTTAAGATACAGTCTTTCCGTGGGACATTTTGGTTTTTAGTGAACATTAAACAGACTTCATTAAATCTCATGATTTCTCAATGTTACCAAAAATCAAAGGCACTTCAGCCCAGAATTTTCTGTGTTTTAGAAGAGTCACTTGGATCTACCAGAAAAAATATCTCTGGTCTCTGTCAGTGATATTCTCCTGTTTTCCTTCAGTGGGGGTCATTTCTGTGCATTCAAATTAATAGCACCTACGTTTAGACTTCTACCCTTATTTTGTTTATCTGTCTAACCAGTGAACAATACCTCTTCGGTCATATGTTTAAAAAATAGGCCCCCTGTGGTTCTAAGCTGCTGCTTTTTGTCGCAAAGCCAAGTGAGTCCTGGACAGTATGAGTGCTCTCAGTCCATTGACTCTCTATATTTTCTTTCCTATTTTTGTATTACTTTTCAAAATTTCCTCTCATGCAAGAGAATTCTGGCAGGTGCACACCAACAATCCATTGATGTGAAAGAACTGTGAGGGTGGGGGAGGGTGAGATTTGTATGTGTTTATAGGAATCTCAGTATATAATTCAGCACCATTAAACTGTTTGGTATATTGTTTATAAATAACTCAAATTTATCTTCAGAGACATCAACTGAGTGAAACATAAAAGTAGACCAGGATAGCCCATTTGGCTGTCATTCTGGAGCTTCTTTGGACTTCTCTGTATGGAAATCATATAGACCCTCAATGTTTCTGAGTGCTGTAATGTCATACTACCACTTAGGGCTACCCTGGAACAAGGGTTCTCTGTTTCACAGGACAGAAAAGAACTGTTCTGCCTCATTTCTCTGCTACTCACCAAGAAGAGAAACCTATACACGGGATACCTTGGGGAGGTCTCACTCATCTGCCTGTATCTCTCAAAGGTCTCGAACCTTGAGGAGGAGTTGTGCTCTGAGGCATCCAGGCAGTGTTTTCATTGGTCAGCCTTTGTGACAACACAGAAAGATGCCATGCACCAGGTTAATGCAGCTATGAGCACTTACAGCTAGTGGCCAAAACCTAAGCTACCCTTTCTATGGCTTTTTCTTAGTCACATATAAGAAATTATTTATGAGTCAGATGCCTTTGTGTAACTTAGAAAAACTCCATTGTACTTGCACATACATGCTGAAAAATAAGTTTGTCTGCTTATATAGCCAGGTGGTGAATCCCAACAAGACAGAATGTCTTTAACATTATACTTCAGTAACCCTAGTAACACATATTCAGTGGTGTGACAAAGCCATTTGGCCACCCTCCCTGTGATCAAAGACATGTGGCTGTAACTGGCAACTTCCCAGAGGTTTGCAGTAGTTGTTTGGGGGTGTATCAGTACCCACCGTAGTTAATAAATCAATGTATCTGTTCCTTTATTGAAGTAACTAACCTCAAGACAAATGTATACATCTTTAAAATAAATTAGAAAAGTACACTTTCTAAGTTATATTTTAGTATTAAATGTGAAAGTTAGAATTTGAGGTATACAGTAAGATTCACATAATATCTTATTCCAGATAACATTTTCAGTCTTTTTAGGGATGACACATTACTTTAATTTCAGGGGAACTATTGGATACAGAAATTCCAAAACAATACCATGAATTTTTTATATACAACAAAGTTAAGCATGTTTTGTGGTTTGATTGCAAAATTCAAAAACCTATGGCAAGAATTAAAAATATATAACCCAAGGAAGAAAAAACAAAGGGGATCAATTAAAATTAAATTACATTTATTTTTATTTTGCTGATTATATTCAGTTTGAGTCTCTTAGTCTGCCAGAGCATGCTTCATCATGGAGAAGATTAGAACTGTTTAAATTTGAACAAATCTGTGAGAAAGTGTCATGGATGTTCCTGGTTTTGACATAAATTGTAAGACATCAGAAAACAAAAAGTTGGAAAGACTGCAGCCTTTTCTAAAAGTTCTCGGATCAAATAGAGAATAACATTCAGTGAAGAACATACCCTGAGTTGACAAGTCTGTAGCAACAGCTTTTACTCTGGATCCTGACTGCCTTTTCAAGTCTGAAAATTGCATGTTGCTCAGCAGTCAGAGACAATCCTTTTCATTACAACAAGAACTTTTGTTTTAAGGAACCAAGCTGACCACAGAAGAAAAACACAACCACTTAGAAGTCTTTTCTAGTGATCTTAACTTGTACACATTTACAGCAGAACCTAACAGCTATAAGCAGTTTCTTACCTCAGATCCTTCTCCACAGACACCCCCT
>VXBX01001895.1:306129-316666 GCA_013400415.1 Scytalopus superciliaris | reverse complement strand
ATACTCTCAGGCCTATGGTGTGATTCTTGGCACTAGTCCTGTGCACAGCTAGGAGTTGGACTCAAGGACCTTGATGGGTCCCTTCCAACTCAGCATATTCTGTGATTCTGTGACCATAAAAACAAACAAAAGCACCCAGCAAACAAAAATTTATTATTGTTATTGTTGTTGTTGTTGTTGTTAGTAGTAGTACCATTAGTATTAGTACAATCAACAATCAGAACTTGCATCATCAACTACTGTACATTAAAAAAATGGGAAACAGACTTTGTAAGACCAGAGCCCCCGCTTACTCTGAGTGCGGGCGGGGGCGCTCAGTGGATACCGACGGGAGCTACGCGTGCCCACCGCGGGCGGACAAACCCCCCGGGCTCCGGGGGAGGGAGGCGCTCTGCCAAGGGCACCAAGGCCGGGGCAAGGCGGCTCGGCAGGGATGTACCCGGCTGTCTTCGGCCCGGAGCTGTCCCCACAGTCCCCACTGGGTGGTGGTAAAACACTGCAGATGATCTCGCTTCCTGCCGCTGTCTGCGGGGCGCGGGTGTCTGCACAGAAACTAGTTCACGAGCAGAATATGTTTCAGGCTTTTTTAAATTCCGAACGATTGGTACGTTTTTACAGTCTGCAGTGACACCTTGTTTATCACCCTGGTGAGTGAAGGACCTGGATGCCTAAATATTGCTCCATAGAAACATTGAATAGACTGGCTTGGAAAGGACCTCACAGATCGCCTAGTTCCAAACCACCAGTCGTGGACAGGGACTCCTTCCACTCGACCGAGTCGCTCAGAGCCCCATCCAGCCTGGCCTTGAACACTGACAGGGATGAAGCATTCACAGTTTCTCTGTGCGACCTGTTTCAGTGCCTTACCATCCTCACAGGAAAGAATTTCTTACTAATATCTAACCTAAACGTACTTTATTTTAGTTTGAAGCCGTTCCCCTTTGTCTTGTCATTATGTTCTTGTAAACAGTTTCTCTCCAGTTTTCTTGAAGGCTTCCTTCGGGTAATGGAAGGCTGCAATTAAGTCACTCTGAAGCCTACTCTTTTACAGGCTGCACAATCCCAATTGCCTCAGCTTTTCCTTGTAGGAGAGGTGCTCCAACGTTCTAATCATCTTGCTGACCCTCCCCTGGACTTACTCCAACACATCGATCTCCTTCGTGTGCTGGGGCCCCCAGAGCTGGATGCAGAGCACTCCAGGTGGGGTCTCACCAGAGCAGAGCAGAGGGACAGAATCACCTCCCTTTGCCCTGCTGGCCACACTGCTTTTGATGCAGCCCAGGGCACAACTGGCTTTCTGGGCTGCATGTGCAAATTGCCAGCTCATGTCCAGCTTCTCTTCCACCACCACCCTGAAGTCCTTAGTGAAACTAGAAAATTGCCAGTGTAGAAGGGATTTCCAGCTTGCACAGTTGTTATCCCCATGCTCTGCCCCAAAGAAGCCGTGAGGGTATGGTGGCTCTTCCTCTGTGAGGAAACAGCCCTTTGGTCATGCCAAGGGTTATACATGCTGCCATCCTGTCAGTGAAGAAGACAGGCACACCTGGGCAGGCCACATGCATGCAGAAATGGTACAACATTTGAAATGCTGCCTGGCAGAGGAGTATAATGTCTCCCGTCTGTATAGTTAAAGAATTATATGAAGTATCTTGTGGGACACATAATATCAATCTATTCAAATGCACAATTTTAGTTTAAGTCTTTAACTTTCAGACCTAAAAATGGAAATATGAACAAAAGTTTCCGGAAGAGAGTCAGATGGAAGATTATCTAGATCCAGGTCAAACCACGCAAAGATTTTTTTTAACCTGCACTTCTCTTGACACAAGGGATGTTTCTCAGCAATATTAATCAAACCCTTAAGCTCTAAAAATGTGTAAAATATACTTGTAATTTCTCCTTCCTTCTTCCTTCTGGATTCCTCATTTCTCCTTGGCATGTAAGCTTTCATAGCATGACAAGAAATGGGTTGTTCAGTAGGAACTGTAGTGTGAATACTATGTCTGTAATATATGCACACATTCCTGTGCAAATGTGTCAAACCAAAATAGCACAGCAACAGCAATACTGCCTCTCTTTCTAGAAGTTACCATTTGTCCTAAGAAATAGCGTTAGAAGCATACAACATGTAAATGTACAGACAGAGAAAGAGAGAACACCGAATGTGTGGTCAACATTTATATTACACATAAATTTTGTTATGAATGACAAAGCACTTCTACTGGTGTTTCTGGGAAATGCACTATGGATTTTGTGCCTAATATTTTACTGGCTTAGCTGTAGACTTTCCAAAGGCTGCAGTTTATCCCCACTCACAAGGTGCAGTGTAGCTGAATGCTGATGGCAAATTTTCTTAGCAGTCTAGTTTGTTTCCTGGCTTGTGGCCCTGAGGGGAAGGTGGGGGAGGGAAAGAAAGGGACACACTCCGAGGAGCGAGGTTTCTGCTGCCGAGGCGAGCACGAGGAAGAGCGAGCTTTATTCAAAACGCTACAACTTAAATAGGGTCGGGGGGCTGGGTCCTGACCCCAGGAGCACCCTGGGAAGGTTTCTGGGAAGGGTCTGGGGCAGACCCAGCCATACAAGGCAAGATTCTTCAAAACTGGGAACAGAGAGGCAGGTGATACCATACAAGGGAATGGTACAGTGCTGCAGACACGGAAACTTCCAGCAGGGACACACAGTGAAATAAAGAGAATGATAAAATCCTCAAACTTCGTACAGATTTCAAACTGCATAACAGTCCTTAACATAGCAAGAGTCCATAAAAACACAGCAAACAGTTCTTAGCACAGATCTGTGCTGCTTTCCACAGCTAATTTCTCTTCTCTCCTCCAACACTGGCTTATAGCTGATAAGTTATTTGCCAAATAAACACTTTTAAATTATCACATCTATAGGTTCAGTTGGGCCCAGGAGTCAGATTTGTTCTGCTTTTAGTCACAGTTACATAGTTCTGTAAGGTAACTGAAGTGCCTGTTTTCTAACTGCTGCTTCTGTGTGAGACCGGCCATCACCTTGAGTAAAGAGTACAAGGTCAGTGCTGAAACCTACAACAGCTAAGTACCAGAAGACTGAAGAACATAAGAAGGAACAATATCTCAGTGTCAGGACACGCTCCAGGTCCCTGTGAGCTGGACCAGATGTTAAAGACTAAGCTTGTAAGTATGAAGTCGGTTCTAGACCAAGAGCACTCTCTTCTCCATATGCTCAGATTGTTATTTATATCTCTGGGATAAAACTGCTTGTCCCTGTGTAGTAACTGACACTTCCAGATCAATAGCACAGACTGAATTGTTGCTGTCTGATAGCAGCAGGGCCTGTGCTGATGGAGAGGACAGGCCATGTCCTTGTTAACGCCTTGGAAGTGCAAACCCATCTGTCTCTGTTTAGCTAAAGCTTTACAGGAAAGAAACTGCCTTCTGGAGTTTGTCTTTTGAAAAAAAGACTGATGAAATACTGAAGACAACTTTGTCTAGCATTTTCAATTTTATCCTCTCATTGCATAAGGAGATACTTTCCTTCTGCTGGGCTGTTGAAGGACACATCCTGTACTTCAGCCTGAAAAAGAGATGAGTGGGGGCAATATGACCAGGTCTGCATCCTTGCAGGGGATATGAATGGCAGCTATCTACTTCTCTTCTGTCAAAAGAAGCTGTGAAACAGGACAGATAAAACTGACACCTCACTTACCAAATTTTATCACCTGTCTTACGAATAAAGCTGTGGAGCTCACAGCCACGGAGTCATTTTAATGGGCTTAGGGGAAAAGAGCAGAAGTTCATGAAAACCAAAATAAGTGAGGCCCTTAAAACTACAGAAAAAAGAACCTCTGATTGAGTCCTTGAGCATGAAAACATTGCAGTCTGGGAGAGTATACTGAGGAAACTGCTGTGAGCTGACTCTTCCTTGGAAAACACCCTGCCACTGCTTGGATCAACGAACCTTTGGTCTTTCATACAGTGGTGGTTGTTTTCTTCCAGTACCATAAGGGAATTTACTTTGGACTGCCTTTGCAGACTTCTCAGTTGTCTCTCTGGCAAACTGTATGATTATTAATCTCACTATAGCCTATTAATAACTTTCTTGTATTTATTGCCATTCGTGAGAAACAGATGTACTTTGTAAGGTTTCTGAAGCTTGAAAGAGTAAGACAAGGCTGAGACAAAATAGAATGATGCTTCATCAGGCAAACCTAAGGTGCTGAATAAGATCTAGGAGATGAAGTCTCTGTAGCATTCATAATAGTTTAAAAGCTTAGATGCAGTGTATGTCACCTACAATCATGTCTTTGTAATATTACTTATTAACAATGATCATAAAAAAGTAATTAGCAAAACTTAAAGCATCATGTTTCCCACTGGTGGAAAATAACTAGGCCTTCTGAGTTCAGCTGCTTAGCACTGCAAAATGCTTTTTCTGCCAGTACTCTGCTGGCGAAATTTCAAGAGGCACAGGCTGTAAATATCAACATTCCACCTGCAAATATTTTACCTACTTGCATTTCTACAAGGAGTTTCAGTCAATTGGGGGAACAGATTTACTAAAAAATACCTAAATTTTTCTGCATGTCTTTAACCTTATGATTTGGGAAGCTCTTTGTGTAGTTTGGACTGTTACCTTGAAACTGTGCACAGTGGTCACACTATGAAAGGTCATCCCTCTGCACTGCATCTGTTCTTCATATTTCCTGCATTGTACAAGGCTGCCTGCCTTATAAAAATGTTGTATATATATGTGTTTTTTGCTGTTGAGACTTGAAGAAAGTTGATTTGGTCTGACATAATTCTTTAGATGTCAATGACATGAGTTTTTTTTTCTTTGCCAAATACATAGGTCCCAGAGGAGTCAGAACCTCAGTGTAATCAGTCATGGGCTTTCAGTAAATGACTTATCTACTAAATGTCCTCCTGAAAATTTATGTGGCTGTGATAGAGAGCAGAGCTTCACTTACTTTTGTCCTGGTACTCAGAGGTGAGTGGCTGAAATGTCAGCCCAGGCCCTGTCAGGGAAGTAGGACGCTCTTTCACATTCAAGGTACACATTAGGTTAGGCCCAAAGTCTTCTTGATCTTCACTGTCTTTTGCGTCCTGCATCTTTGTGCTGCTTAGGAGTGTTTTGCTCTGTGATCTTCACTGAGCCAGCCCATGCTAAGTATGAGGAAAAGACAAGGAGATAAAAAACTAAATAAATTAATTATTGGTTCCTCAGATGAGATGTGAAATGTAAGTATTACCACTGGAGAACCAGTTAGCTGGAAGTAGCCTCTTATGACAATGTTTGTGCTATCTTCATCCTGTACAGATGGGCTGCAGAAACAAAGCAGCCTCTACTCCCTCAGATGTAGGAATCAACCTTCATCAGTTGATTAATTAATTAACGTTTTAATGAAGACCCTAGTAAACAGGTGATGATGTGTGTTGAAGACTGGGCACTTTCATCAGAAATAGTCCACACAAAGAACTGCGTGGCATAAAAGAGGTAAGTTCCTGGCTGCTGTGCTAATCACCTCCCACGACTCACAGATGCACTTAAGAGTCCCAGCTTCCTCTATTACCTCAGCTGTGAGAATGCAGATGCCACTTGAGTGATAAAGAAAGCAGTTAAATATACAGCTGCAGCATGAAATAATTGCTTCTCCAATTCTCTTCTCCATATTCCCAGAGGGCATTCCAAGAAAGTAGACCAACACCATTTTTAGCTCAGTCTTAAATTATTGAACATACTATATGCCAGGCTATTAACCAACAGAAGAAGGAAAAAGTGGTTAAGAAAAATACTTGCATGTATAGAAGAACAGGATATTTATTAGAAAAAACAGAATACTTTTTTTTTTTTGGGGGGGGGACGGGGGGGGAGGAAGGGCGGTGTGTAAGATGGGTACATACAATTCTAAAAATAAAGCTTTTTCATCCTATGATGATCCAGTTCTCAGTATGGGTAGAATCATTATAGGGATGGCAAACAGCATGAAATTAATTTTTTTTTAAGGTCTCTTTATCCTAAGAGGATCATCTAAAATTTAATGTTAATTCATGCAGTGCATGGAAACGCTAACAACTCTAATGCCTCAGAGTAGAGGTATGCCTGCACTGCAAATCCAAGGTATGACTTCTGTTCACAGAATTTTCTGTCTCACAGGGAAAGCAGTAAAGCTACAACAGAGCAAGATACATTCAGTGAGTACCCAGGAGCTGATACTTCTGGTAGAATAACTTTGCTGCTAGTTGTCCACAAGATGTTTACTAAATCTGCATTTAGATAAATATCTCTGCATACACTATCACTAGTGATATTAGCGAGCTACTGATCTTAAAACATGTTGGGCTAAGAGAAAGGAAAACAGACTGAAACCTGTGCCCATGAGTGTACTCTATGGCACAGCTGGCACAGGTGTACCACAGTACAGTGCCACAGTAACTACAGTCTGGCATCTGCCCTGCCCTTCCTCCAGCCCACTCTGCATGCTTGATGATTCTCTCGGGAGCCCCAGGAGCTCTCAGGTGGATGGCATAAAGTGGTGGGGCACTGGGAGAGCAAGGTACTTCCACCTGAGGATAAAGACTGAAACACGAGAATTAGATTGCTTTCAAAGAGATTCAAACACATGCAGCAGACATATTTCCGAATGGTTACCACTCACCTAACAGCAGCAAAAAGAGCAATGAAGTCGCAAAAAGAGCAATGAAGGAGCAAAGTAGGACCTTTAAAAGCACAGATAGTTCCCACCACTGCTTGCTCTGGTAATCTGCCACCAGGAAAGGTTGCTGGCAGCTCAAAATCCAGCCTGACCACCCAGACAACTAACCAACAGTAACTTGCAAAAATGCCATGTCATGTCAGTATGTCAGAGCTATGCATATGAGAGGATGAATGAATTATACAGGGCTTTTTGAATGCATCTGTGCAATCAGTGTAATCAGGGGTTACATAAGGCTCCTCTTCCTGATGAAGGGGAAAGTGCCATTCTTCAACACAGTTCATCCAGGAACAGGTTCTGCATAGGAGAGCACTAACAGGCTCCCTTGTAGAAGACAGAGAAAACAAGGTGACTGTTTTCTCTACAGTTTGCAAAAATTTCTTAGAAAAGCCAAAACCTAGCTCCTGTGGCAAGCTTGACCAAAGCAACTTTAAGGCAAAGGACCTCATCAGGTATAGGCAAGCCTTTGAAAGCATTGCAGCTGCAGGTTGCCTGCAAGTTGTGCAGTCCCCAGACCCTTTTGCAAAGAATAAAGCCTAAGAAAAAGACACATATAGTTACAGATCTGCAATCCTATATTTACATAATTTCCACTCTGGCAGGCAAACTATGACCCTCTCTGGTATGCAAGAGTGCTGAGCCACACAGCTCTTATGTTAACCAGTCTTAGAATCATAGAATCAACTGGGTTGGAAGAGACCTCCAAGATCACCAAGTCCAACCCTAATCTTCAGGAGAACCATTTTGGCACAGCTGCCCACAGAGCTTCCTGCATTCACAAAAGAAACAAAACTTGTCTAATGGCTTGCAGACACAGGAGAATAACCCTAAAAGACCACCTACAGTACAAGGAGCACTCGTTACTACTTCCCAGTGCATGTGCACAGAGCAGTTGCTGATACCTGACAGCTAGTAGTGGGAACAGACATTTTTTTTCAGTTGCTTTAAGAAGCTATGAACAGATGGACAGAGAAGTGGGAGACCTCTACTGAGACTTCTGCTTAATATTTGGAGGAGAAGGGGAAGATGCCTCTCCCAGAGATACCAGTGGCAATCTTTGAGTGAAGAAGAGTAGCTAAAAAAATTCCTGCACACACACTGAACTGCAATAGCTCTATGCTGTTTATTAGAAGAAAAAGCACTGTAAAGCATGCTAACCCAGTGGAAGGCATTTTTTCTTTCAACTCTGCAGTGCAGTGATTTAAGAGTACCAACATAAACAATTACCATAACTGAACTATTTGTGGTGGTTTGATTTAGGAAATCACTTTGTGTTTTCTGAAGCTAATCTGCAGAAAAAAAGTTCTTTCTTGTTATGTGTGTGTGCATGTACACTTATTGTGATACCTCTGTGACAAAAAAAATTGTGACTCCCAAATATTCCAGGTACGAATTAGAAATGCCCTACACAAAACCTCTGTGATTGCTACTGCTCTTACTGATTAAGAATCTTTGTTCTGACCCAGCTCCGTACTCTGAATGCCTGGTTTAACCTCCAGTAACTCTTCTACCATTTTCAGAATCAAGCTGGTGAGAAAACAGATTTCAGTGTTTATTTCCAGTGCTATTTAAAAATAAGAAATTGAATAGAGATGTCTCTGCTGCCTGCGTCTTGTTGCAGATGGACTCCAGCCACTAATCAGAAGCCATCTGAGCAGCAGATGTGGATTGTAAAGCAGGATATTCATATTTCATAATGGGGAAGATGCAGCTTTCTTCCTATGTGTTTGTAGTCTAGAAAGAAAGATCTAACAGCAGTAGTAATAGTAATAGAAATATCCTAGTATGGAGCAGAGCCTTATTTTTATTTTTAAAGAAGTGTTAAGTCACCTTGTCTCACACCTCTCTTTCTGTCTGGAATTCCTTGTTTCTTTTTTATATTTGTCTACTAACTTGACAGTCATTATCACAACAATATCAAAGCCCAATTAGAACCTAACTCACAGGGAACAATAAGAATCCAGGCACAGGTAGGAGTTTTATTGGTTGTTTTACATATGTCCAATTCTCTGGAGGGAACAGAGAAACATTTCTCTGTGTGATGGTCCTTTTCCCTTACTCTGCAGTCATTGACCCAGTGGATCCTAACCTGCAAAGCCTCCCTGCCCATTGCACTGCTGATAGTCTTACAATCTGCAGAGCTGTTCTCAACAGATTTAATGCCTGCAGAGCAAGAGGCTTGTGCTGCTCACCCCTGAAGAGCTGACGCCCCCCTGAGGTAGGCACAAGGCTGAGTGCCCAAGGCACAGTTCAATGTGAAAAAATACAGCTATCAATAATGACATACTGCAGCAGACTGGCAGGCAAAAAGCAAAAGCACTTTATTAACTACAAACTTATCTTTTATACTAGTTTTCTACTGTCCACATACATATGTTCTACATCTCATTGGCTAGGTGTACTTGTCCACGAGTCTTAGATCATCTTCTAATAGGTGGTCAGCATCTCTCCTCATGCTGGTAAGTCTCAATACACACTCTTGTTTTCCATGGTTGTTTTTCTCTTTCTTCTTTCCCAGGCCGGGCCCAAGGACACAGGTGGTGTTTTCTGCTGCTTTCCTAGGCCTACAGGCACATCCTCTTAAGGTCAAAGCTGTCCACAGCCCAATAGTCNACATCCTCATTAAAATAAGTGAAAGACTCATTAGTGAAATCAGCAGCACTGAAAGACTTAAAGACATAGTAGGCCTGACATTTTCTTATGCATAAGCTTCTAGGGAAGGGACAGGACGTTACTGAAGAGATAAACATATGGAAAAGTCTGTAAAAGTAACAGAACATAAAAGGAAAAATGAAAGGGAAGGACAAAGAGAAAGAGAAGGGGGAAGTCAAACTGAAAGGGAAAGGAAGAGGANTGAGGTAGGCACAAGGCTGAGTGCCCAAGGCACAGTTCAATGTGAAAAAATACAGCTATCAATAATGACATACTGCAGCAGACTGGCAGGCAAAAAGCAAAAGCACTTTATTAACTACAAACTTATCTTTTATACTAGTTTTCTACTGTCCACATACATATGTTCTACATCTCATTGGCTAGGTGTACTTGTCCACGAGTCTTAGATCATCTTCTAATAGGTGGTCAGCATCTCTCCTCATGCTGGTAAGTCTCAATACACACTCTTGTTTTCCATGGTTGTTTTTCTCTTTCTTCTTTCCCAGGCCGGGCCCAAGGACACAGGTGGTGTTTTCTGCTGCTTTCCTAGGCCTACAGGCACATCCTCTTAAGGTCAAAGCTGTCCACAGCCCAATAGTCTCTCACAACATACCATTCCAAAGAGGGCATCTGGCATAACAAGACATTTGAGATTTTGAGAGAGTCGGAGAAGAACCAGAGCTTTGAATTGTAATTCTAAGTTGCAGCTTACATCCCACTACTCCAGAACAGCCATTCCGAAGCTGGGACAGCTGCTAGTTGAACAGACTAATTCTGACCTAAAATTGCAAGGCAGTATGGCTGCAGCTCATTGAAAAAGAGGTCACACAAGCATATGAGCAGACAAGTAATGAGATGAAAAACTACTGTCTGTCTTGGGTCAGTGTCTGCAGAGATAGGAAGATGAGAAAATTCTTTTAATGTAGTAGGTTGATGGGACAAACCATATTCTGGTTCACAGATACCAAAGTTATTTCATTTTAGCAGTCGGTCTAGTAAACCGCCTCTATCTGTCTCTGTGTTGCTGTTTCAGCAGTAATACATAAGCTGCTAACACTGTGAACTGGCTAATAAATTTGCATGTACAAAGACATCCTCATTAAAATAAGTGAAAGACTCATTAGTGAAATCAGCAGCACTGAAAGACTTAAAGACATAGTAGGCCTGACATTTTCTTATGCATAAGCT
>VXBX01001895.1:296040-306106 GCA_013400415.1 Scytalopus superciliaris | reverse complement strand
AAGGGAAAGGGAAAGGGAAAGGGAAAAGGAATCTGCCAAACATGGAATTTATACCTGTTCAGTCCGCAATAAAATTAGGGTTGCTAAAATTTGTTGTGAGTTTGGATTTTCAAAGAAAATTAAGTGTTGTAGTCACCAGTGCTATATGCAGAAAGAAAACAACAACAACAAAAAGACATGGGACAACTCTCTGCAAGGCTGAAGTAAAGATTAACGTGATTTCACACATGGTCCAAATCAAAATGAGTATTTTTAAAAAAGATTATGATGTTGACCATGGAAACACAGAATGCAAATAAGAATATGAAAAGGGAAAATGTAGCCCAAGTATTAAGGGCTAAATAAAGAATACTTAATAAATTTAATTGTGTGGCATTTATTATCTATTTACAAAACATTCTTTGTGAGATTGACACTATGCAACAAGAGAGCAGTATCAATAGTACCTGTATTTAAAATAAAAGGAAAATGCAGATCCAGCCACTAGGCTGTGGTTAAATGACTATTAAGGTCACATTTGCACAGTAGCAGATCATCTGGCAGAGAAAAGCTGAGCTGGACCACAGGAAAAACATGATTCCCACTTCTATTGAATTAGCCAGCATATGTGATACAGTGTTATGTCAAGTACACCTCCATAGAAGACAGATCTGGTGGAGAGACCAATTCAGTTCTTTGCTTTACACAGATAAGGTTTTGAACCAGTCCTTTGAAACTGTATTTACCGTAACATGACCACTATGTAACAAGACCTTAATAACTCAATTTTACACAAGAAAACAGTAAAAAATTTGGTTGCAAATGAGACAAAACAAAGACCAGTTGTACAAACTGCAAATGAAATGAAAACGTGTCTTTATTTCAAAGAGTACTTGAATTTTCCTGTTTTTCAGACAAATAAAATCTCATAGAGCTTCAGTGAGTGAACTTTTAATATGCTACTTTTAGTATACTACTATACTAATAGTCAAAATTAGGTGATATAGCAGGCTATTGGACTTGAGATTATCGCTAGTCATATGTAGTAGGTTTTGCAGCAATAAAAATATAAATGATAACTAAATGATGAGTGGCTGCTTGAGAGAGTTTCTGCTGAACATCATGGTCAGTCTAGTGAGTTTTAAAAAACTATTATCCCTTATGCAGTTTATGTATTCTACTGGTGGCATTATAAAGTTTTTACACACTCTAAACACTTAGTCCTTTGCAGCTCTCACCTGAGCTTTTAGTCTTTCATACCTGCTTAATATCTCTAGAAGGCAATATTTCTTCCTAAAGGAACAAAAAAATATGAGATAGAAAGAGGGGACCTTACTGTAAATTGTAAGCTCTTCAGCACAATTTAGCAGTGCAGTAGTTGCTGTATTTTCTCACTTGCCCTATAATACAAGGAAGTTTTACCTTGTGCCTGTATTGCTACCCACAATGCATCATTAGAAGTCCTGGTTGATGGCAATTTATGTACACCTGATTACTTATTAAGTCTGATCTCAGTGAGGTCAAGGCTAATCTGTTCTAACATCCAGACCTGCTTTTGTTTAATATAGCCCACTGAGATTAAAATAGGATTAGAGCTCATCTGATTGGGAGAATAACCTCTGCAGATGAACTCTTCTACCATTCTTTTGCAAAGATCACAACTGTGTCTTGCAATGGCCACGGTTTCTATATATCAATAGCCATAAGATATTTGTTAACTTTTTCTTATTGTTCTTGTGACAGTTTTGAAACTAGACTTTGCCTGTATTATTTCCTGGAGTCAGATCTAATTGTTACTCTGTGTATAGAATGCATGAATATGGACGTCAGAATGGGTAATTTTCTCATTCATCTCAATGCTTTTTCAGTTTGGTATGGCACTAAACTAAAAATAAAAAATTAAATAAGTGGAAACTGCCAAGAGGTACATTTAATAAATTTTAAATTTTCACCTGGTTTGTTATCAAGTTTTCATTTAAAATGTTTTTTCTTCTTTAAACACATGCAAGTTCTAATTGTGCAGAACTAAGATGTTTTCAATTCGTGTTTGTTCAACACCAACATTGTATATAATCATGGAACTAAGATGTCCATGTTATCCAAATGATATACCTCCAATTTATGATGAAGTCAAGCATACAGATTGTCAAACCCCAAATTAAACTAATAGTACTTTTCCCTGTGGGTCTTTTCCTCCTGGTATTTTGAGTAAAGCCATTCTTCTGCAGTATTTTCAACCTTGACACAGTATTTTTATGTTAAAGCATAAAATTTTGATGTGAGCCCAAAAGTAAAGCAAAGCAAAAATAAAAAGAACGAAATTATTTGGTCAATGTGTTCTTGTTATCCAGATTCTAAGAAATGCAAAATAATAGAACTGTCAATGATAAAAATTGTATAAAGTATCACAGGTAGCATGCAGAGAAAAGATCTACAGGGAGAGAGTTCTGAAAATGTTATTTTTGCACAGACAGGCTGCTTGGCTGCTGTCCTAGATTTCAGCCTGCTGTAGGTGAGGTCGTGCTGTGGCTAAAGTAATCAGCAAGGTCAATCTGACCAACTCAGTATAAACCTGGAATAACTTTACTGAAGTGTCGAACAAGAATAACTGGGAAGAAAACCTAGTATTTTTGTCCTGGGCTGCAGTACTGCCCATGCTAGTAATAATACCAGGTTAAGCTGCAAGCAGATTTCAGGACTTTTTGTCCTTGGGATGAACCTCAGCCATTTTACTCCACTGATGCAGGAGATTATCTTTTGGATGATGTTACTTTCTAATAGCAGTCTGAGAATCATTCAACCACCAAGGTTTGATCCTTACCTTCTTCAGCAGTTAATGTTTGGTCCTGTTTGAGTACTGGAGTAAAGGAAAACCCTCTTGAAAGACAAAAGTGTGTGTTAAACAGTGCTTGAGTTCTTAAAAAATTTTCAATGGGAGCAAGAGAAGATACTTGTAGTGATATGTGTAATTATATTTTCTTAACCATATGGAATGAGCTCCCATGTGCTTTTTACTTCGAAAGACAGTACATCAGTTGAGAGTATCATGGATCTCACTAAATGAGAAAGTGTTAGGATATCAGTATCATTCCATAAACTTTCAGATTTTTAATCTTATCAGCAAGTTCATAATTTATAATTTAAGAGCATACAACTATGAATACATGAAGACAAAAAAGCAGCATTACTGCAGAGCTGGAAAACAGATCTGAGACTGCTAGATGTTTGTTTCTCAAAATTTTTCCTCATAAACACTATACAGCTCACTTTCTTCCTCTTGTCTATGTTTCTTATGTTTGATTTCTTAATCATTAAGACAGAAGAGCACATGACCATTGGACATGCATGTAGGAGAAATAGTACTTTAAAAGGGCCAAAGCAGTAATCATGTTTATAATCTGGAGCTGAAGATGCATTCTGTGTTTTACATTGCCTCTGACATTATTTCCTAAATGTCATTTCCCTTTCTCGATTGTTTCCTGTGTGCTACATAAAGCAATGCAGTTTAGTTGGTTAAGAGGAAAACATATCTTCCTGGTTTTCTAAGTTAGCAAATACAGTTGTTTTTGTTGGTTTTTTCATACTCACAGAAAGAAAAAATCATTTTGTAAAAGCAAGAATTGACATGCAGGTGATGTTGCACAACTACTACTAAAGCAAAAGGTGTCATCCACAACTCTGTTTTCAACAAAAAAGTTAAAATTTGTTCAGGCCAAGCCAACAGCAGAAGTGTTTACGCTGCAGATCAGGAAAAATTTGGCCTCTCTACAAAACCTGGCTTTTGTTGAATGGGAATTGTACTCTTATTCTAACATTTCTGAGACTACTTTTCTGGAAAATAGGTCAAAGTCTTTCTTGCCAGATACTATAAAATGGTGATGTCTGACAGTGGCCTATTGTATAATAATCACCAGTTTAAGTAATTTTCATGAAGGTATATTTTGTAACTGATAGACCCTGCAGAGACTGGTTCAAAAAGTTGGTGAAAAATGTTGTAAGAATAATAAATCAGTCAACTCAGATGGCATTTGATGTCAGACTTTGAAGATAGCTAGCACTGTTAAATGGTAAGATAGCACTAGCATTACTAAATCACAATTTGCCATTACAGAGGGTTTTGCTGACAGAATATTGAAAACAGGAATATACTGTTAAACTGAGGGCTAGAATATGACAATTAGAAGAATTATGATGACTTGGGAAAAGCTGCACCAAAAAGTATTTGGAGTTACGGAGCTGCCACATGCTTATATACTTTTGCTGGAAATTAGTGATTGGAAACAACAGGAGTGTCAACGTGTTGAAAACGTGCAGGCCTCCTCCGGGACTCCACAGCAACAGAGTGGATAGTGAGTGCTGGGTCCCTCTGCCTATGGTGACGTCAACATATCCTTCATCGGCCGTGAGTAAGGGTACCTGGAGCAACTGGAAAGCAAGGCTGCTCTCTGCCTCATACCTTCCCTTTGCAGGACATGTGTCTGTGGGCTGCACCAAGCTGTGGCTGCTCAACCATCCATGGATCCTTAAAACTGCCCCAGATGTCTGATGAGGCTGTCCAAGACCAGATATGCAATACCATTCAGCAGCTCAGCCCAAGTTTCTATGGGACATTTCCTCCTTCCATCTCCATTTCATTCTTTACATAAGCATGAAAGCAGACACACACTAGTCATCACATCTCTCCTGGAAGTCCCCTTATTATCTTTTTGTTGTTTACTCCCCTCTGAAACTCATGGTACAGGTGCTCTGTTTTACTTATGGGAAACCTGGATTTGCTGGAGAGCAGAGAGATACTGTCTGGCTCTAAAGGGTCTTCATTTATTAAAAGAAAGCATTTATTTCAGTTCCAAATAAAATTTCAGCCAATTAACTTTATAGAATCTGAGTTTTGTATGCGTGCATGAAGAAGAGTGAATCACATCTGCATATTTAATTTTTGTTTTTAAAATGTATTAATCAGTAGTTCAACAAAATTACTGACAGAATGTGACTGATGAGAAAACAAATCCAATAAATAATTACCCTTCCAATTTCTGTTGCCAGCCAAGTCCTTTGTTTTGAAGCAGTCAACCTCTTCCCTCACTCACTTAAAGTAAAACATCAAGCTGGGACAAAACTGAGTTACAACTAGATTGGCAGAATTTCAGACACCACACAAAACCTTGGCAATTCAGGTAAATCCCACAAGTGATTCATCCACTTTGAACTCTTGGACTAGCTAGGCCACAGATTAAATAAAACAAAATATAGTTCATTGCCCTTTGAGAGGTGGCAGAAATTGCTCACAGATGGAACAAGTTTGCAAAAGTAGATTTGGCTTTCATGATTTGCAGGCAAGCCCACACAAGCCACTTCAGGTTGAAGGCACCTAAACCAAAAATTCTTTATTTACTGTATAAACTCCTGCACTGATCCAAGTGACTTTCAATCCTGTATGTGTCCATCACAAGTGTAGTTCCCACACCTAGCTTTGCTCCCCAAAATGTTTCTCTAGCAAGGTACAGCCTTTGCCAAGCTATGTTTCTATTAGTCCCAAATCTTTTTGCATTGGCGCTCCTGTACATTGATACAGTGCAACAGCCTGTATGCAAGGATAAGGTTTGGAGAAGTAAATTTCCATGGAAACCATGAGGCTTCAATGCTCATACTAGCAAATGCCATACAGATCTCTGATGCACACGTAGGGCAGCTACAAGTAATAACAGACTCGGTGCTTTATGCTTAAACGCCAGTGTTGAACTGCTTGATCCTACAAATTCTTGCACTACCTGAGGAATGAGTGTGTCCCCTTAAAAGACAAAAAAGGGAATTTGTACAAAAATGTAGATGAGGAATTTGGCCTTCTTTTGCCAGGAGTGATATCCAGTCTTTCATTAGAGACTGAACACACAAAATCTCAGCATGCAGACATCCTTTTCCTCAAACCATGCAAAATTGCCACTTTACATGACTATTTTGTTCATTCACTTTTCTTCCAAAAAGCTCTGACAATAAATTAATGCCAGAAAAAAGAAATCATATTGTCATAGCTTGCCTGCTGGATATCTACTCAGTAGATGCAGGAAAATCAGCAACACTGTTCTGAAAGAGTTGTGTATCACCACACTGATTTCCAGGCCTGTTCTTCCTAAAGAAATGTCAAAACTGTGCATTACAAAAGGTGAGAAAACTATAAGATAGAGGTACAGCTTTCATCTCAAAACGTCCTGCAGTAGATCTGAACATGTTCTTTCAGTGTTTAGGTTTATCTCTTTCTCTGTGCCAGCAAGATCACTAGAACAAGTTTCAGGCCAGCAAGGGCTGTCAGTCATTTGCTCTGCATCTTCAGGGAGAGCAGACAAGTTTCATGGACTCTCACTACCTGGCCTCTGCTGGAGCAGTTCCCAGGTGAGTACCACAATGCACCACTTCCCTTTTTTGCCTTCCTGTTGCCCCTCAGGCACAGTCTGCAGTGACAGTCTTCTTTTTCCTTTTACAAGTGAAAAGATGCCCTTAGCCTTAAGCATTTGTGTCTCAAACTGTTTATACAGCCCATAGTGACAAAAGCCGGTATTTGAAGCATCAGCTGCAGTATCATCACTGACAAAAAGCTTGTAAAGTCATTCTCCTTTCTCCTTCCCACTGTGCTGTGGTTGACCTGAGTTCAGCAATAACATTGATTAGCCCCACTTTCATCTCCTCAGTGTTTTTACAAGCTTAGCTACAATGATGGATCTAATGTTGTTGTAATTCAATACTGAGTTTAGAATTGTTCACTTACCTGAATAAATGTTGCATAGACAATGGCATACCTGTTTCTTATGAATCAGATTTCCACTTGCAGAAATGATCATGGATGTATGTGATATAGACTTCATAAACTGTAAGAATAGTCTTTGCTTTCTTTCTCCAGCTCATGCTGAAAAATACAAATCTGAAGTACCAAGTTCAAGAGGCATTCAAATGAATTTTATATCATACTTACAATGCTTGGTTTAATTTTAACTGTGTGTGTAAATCTTAAGTTTTCTTTGACCTGGGCCATGGTGTGTGCCATTTACTATAATGTAGAAAGAAATCATAATAGGGCTACTCTTTTCCAGTGATTACAGAAATCAGTGAAGATCTTTCCTCATTCATGGCATTAAAATAGACCTATCTTGAATACAATTTGCCACACACTAAGTATTTTAAAATACGGTTTATATTTATATGTAAATGTCATGTCTTTTAAACAGAGATAAAGAGAGAAATCAAGATGCCATAAGTCAGTAAACAGTCAATGAGACAGTCCAAAACTCTCTGAAAGCACTGATAAAACAAGTCTGAGCAGCACCTTCACAGATCTTTTGGCATTAAATACTAATCACTGGAGACTGCATTTGAGGTAGCACTTTTAGATTCTGCAATAACTGCTGGTGGCCCAGCTGCAGAGAGCTGCAACAGTCAACATCTTTTAGGTCTGACATAGAGCAGAGATTCTCCACATGAAGGTTCACATATCTGAAAACAAAAAATCAAAAAAAAACAACCAGATAAAGTAATTGCATCTGTCTTCTTGAATTGTTCTTAATGTAATGAACATATTATAGTGACCTTTAGAATGTCTAATGGGTGATGCATGTAAGCTTTTTGAATATTTAAGACACCTTCAAATTATGTCTCATTTGTTTATTTCTACCATAGCCTATGCATTAAAATGCACCATAATGAGGATGGATTAAAAAAACCATAACCTAACAACTTCATATGGATAGTTCCAGATCCCATTATTGTATTTTCTCTCAAATAGCAAATAGAGAAATAATTCTTTGCTGTTTCTCTTGAACTACTATGTTAGTCTAGCTTGTTTTTCTAATTCTTACAAAAAAGCTATGATGGTACAGCAAAGTGATCACTGCACCTCATCCATGATCAGAATCTTTGGAAATTTGACTAGGTTTTGGGATGTGTTTCCACAAAGAGCTCTTAATGAATGCAGGAAGATTACATACACTTTTAATTATTTAATTTGTGATAGAGAGTCTTCCACTTGAAAAGAAATCTTCTGAAAGCTTCTCAAATAATACATTTATTTTGGTTCCAACTTCCCTTTTATGTTCTGGTTCCAGATTCCCTTATTAGTTTGGAAAGGTCTGGGGTTTTTTTTTTTACTTTTCAGGGGACTAATTCTTTTGTGCTGTTTTAAACCATTCTTTTCATCTTATTCTAAAATTCAATATACTGCAACTCAGTGCTGTGACTACTACCAAATACAAAGCCCAGTATGTCAGCTATTCTCTTTGAAAGATTTTTGTTTGTATTGCAATCACTGCAAATTTTGAAATTCTGCTGATAGATGGGCTTTCTGTTCTATTGACCTGGGCATGTTTTAGTCTATGATATAAGCACTTTCAGTGCATGTGTACAGCACTCTTTAGCTGAGCAATACTAATTGGTACTAGGGACACAAGGACCTAGAAACGTAAGAGGGAAATTACTCACTAATTTCCTTTCCTTTCATTGGCAATGTCAAGGGGTTAGCATTCACTTCAGTCCTAAAATGTTTTTGTTATCTTTTTCTCTTTCACTGTGCCTCCTCTGCACACCAACCCTGTGTATAGTTCATAAATCCTCACCATTTCACATCTGACTATTGGACGACAATTTTTACCTATTTATTTTTTTAAAACATTTTACAAGGGTAGAGGAGTTTACCTGAAAACTAGATTACTGCAGAGATGAAGACAAACAGCTTGTAGTCTTTCAAGTGCAAGGAATGTAAGAAGGTTGAACATAAAGACAGACAAAGAGCAAGAAAAAGGTAATCGCCATGTCAAGGTATAGCAACTAAGATAATTTAGTTTGTGAGAGGAGTATGGTCATTGGGAGCCATTCCCTTCCAGCTCTGTCTGGACAATGGCCTAGTCATAAATAAATTGTGTAAGAAATCAAAAGTAGCTAATATCAAGGTTGACCTCTATCCCTGAGGCAATCCTGTGTTGCAAGTCACTGGAAGCAGAAGGTTTCAAGCTGAGGCTCCAAGCATGAAACTCCTGGGCAATTGTCAAGGATGATGGAGTTCATCCACCAAACCAACAACTGTTCCTGAGCTGACTTGTTGTCAGCTTCTTATAAATGAGGCTGGTAGGACAGAGATTTTAGTGAAATAAACATTCTTGTTGACTTCAGGGCAGCTCATTTGGGGTTACATTAGATACAAGGAGCTTCAGAGGAGCAAGTTATCACATCTGAAAGAGAAAGTAATGTGAAAGTGAAAGGCGTGTTGCACCATCCTGCTGTTTTTTCCTGGAAAGTGTCATTACCCAATATTAGTAAAAATAATATCTGTTTATAATATACCCCAATTTTCAGGTGGATTCAGTAATGATATCCCATAGAGTATTTTCTTCTGTCATAGCACTAAAGATTAGGCTCTGGTGGTTCTACTCTGATACGGTTCTCTCAAGCCTAGCTGAAGAGAAGGGAGATTTGTACTTTCATTGAAGCAGACTGTCCTTTAAAGAGACTGGCATGCTATAGTGACAACATTTGCAACTGCCCTATTTCTAATAAGTATTTTAAATGTTACATTAGAAAAACACGTTTTCTGTAAACATGGCCAAAAAAGTCTTTGATTTTAAAGGTATATTCAATCTATATTTTCCTATCACTGTATTCACTAGCAGAAACCGGAATCAAAAAAGCAATTAGTTTTAGCCTCCACAATAAAAGGGTTAACGGTGCTTATTGTAAGAACACAGGTACAGCCCCCAGATTCTCATCTTGTTGATTTCTAAGAACAAACAAACAAACCAAACCAAACCAAATAAAATCCCCTCAAAAACTCTCAAAGACTTTCAAATCAATTGTTACAAAATATAAATTTTTATTACAGCTGATTACAACATATAATAATTGTACGGAAGATGTTCCAAAAGGTATGTGTTAGGAGGTAGAATTTAACCCACTGCAAGTGAAACAGAAATATCACATGATCTCTGATGCTTAACTGTAAGCCAGTATTTACAGTTAGAGGTAAAGCACAGAGTTTGCATCTTTTACAGCTAAAGCCCTAAGTCTGTTTAGTTGATGATATGATAAAAAAAAAAAAAAGTACAGTAGTTAC
>VXBX01001895.1:236871-283548 GCA_013400415.1 Scytalopus superciliaris | reverse complement strand
ACTACATTTGGAAAATGAGCTATTTTTACCAACATGGCATAGTTATTATTTTATTGCCAATTTTGTTGTCTTAAGAAGCTTGAATAGATTGTGTGTGTTATTTTAAGATCCACATTGATCTTAAGTGTTGCCATGTTGTATTTAATGGCAGTATTTGCATTTTGAAGGAAAGGTTGTTAACAGTATTTTTAGGTATTTCTCTGCTTGGTAACTGTGTTAATGGTACCTGTGCAGTGTCACTGTTACAATGTGTGATCTAATATGTGTTCATTAAAGGAAAAACACAAATTACCTGCATCCGTACAAGAAAAACTGAAACTCAAGAACAGTTCTTTCTCAGGACTTCTTAATGTGGAATCCACAGTAACTGTAGCTCTATCTATAGAGTAAGTTTTCTTCTGTCACTGCCAACAAAAGATTTTTGGGGTTTTTTCATAGTTTTCATAGTTCACAGTGTTTTGTGTTCTTCGGGAGATCAGAGTCTTATTCTACAGACATTTCACAGCTGGTCTAATTGTGCAAGCATGCGTGTGAATATAGGGCTATATATCTGTATCTTGCAAGATAGCTGCATTGCTTTAAGTACATGTTTGGAATGTGAGCATCATCATTGTGATTGTTTTGTCTTTTGATTTGATGAAAGTCTGAGTTTGTGTCGCATTTTATCTGCTTTTATTATCTCAAAAACTTTCAAGCTACTTTATTAAGTTAATGTTACTCCAGTATCAGTAACTGTTAGTAATTTGCCTTGGGTTTTTAGAATTATTGTTTCAAGTTAGCTCTATTAACTGACATAACCAAAGGCTGGCACTTTATATATGAAATGATTAGTACAGTGAAATGGATTGTATTCTCAGTTTTCTTTTAGCACCTCTCAGTAATTTATTGACTACAAAACAATGATTATAGTTTTCACTACTGGAGTCTCTTGGTTTTGTATGTATGTACTCTGGTAATGAACAAAAAGTCACGGCATGCAAATGTAGTGTAGATTAAATGCTCAGAAATTATGGCCATCCACTAAAATTCATTAGGCAGCTCTTATTAATTATGCTGGGAAAAGGAAGGCTAAAATTGTGCCGCCTTTAATTAATAGCAAGGGGACAATATACCCATCAATATATTAAAAAAATAAAAAGCATATGTAATTAAAAAGAAGTCAGATGATACAATTTAGAGACTGCACAAAACCAGTGTTGGCAATTGTTCACCATGCTATATTTCAAAAGAACTCCAGATGTGATTAAATTTGTTGTGCCAGAACCTGTACAAGGAGAGGAATATGCAGTCCCAAAGTCTGGAGATTTTATAAATGCTTTTCCTTCAGTCATCTCAATCTTGGGTACTTTAATCCAGATCCTCAACAGAATGTGGGAGCTACAGGAGAGTATAGGTGGAATATCAATCCCCCAGTCAGTCTACTAGACCTCAAAATATGTGCCTGTTTTGGGGTGCTTAATCTCTGAAGGAGCTTTACTTCAAAACAGAGGAAAACAGACATGATGTTTAGATGCCATTGTTTTGCTTCCAGGCTTGTTCTGAAATGCCAGAGCTAGGCACAGCAGCATGGTGCTGCTTTTCCGTCTGACCTACACTTCTCTATTCTTTCCCCCAAGGTAGTTATCCAGATTTACCTCACAGATAAATATTTAACAAAATCCAGTTGCTTTTACAAGGTCTTCAGATTTTGGTGATGAAAGTGCTCAACTTTTATGCCATTACATGTAGATCCTCCACGTTCACTGCTCACTTTAAGTGGTGCCACGCTCATCACATGATGGTTTTGAGTGGCAAGGCACAGCTAACTGCTCTATTTTTCTTGTCTTCTTTTAAAAGGCAGTAATGAGCCTTCCACAACATGTGTTTTAAAGTGCATATGGGGGATGTGGGTGGTGGAAGCTGCTCTAGAGCAGTGCTTGTTGCAATGTTGAGGGCGCCACACTTACAGTGATGCTCTGGGCACTGCTGACTTTAGGGTGACCTTGGCCTTTCTGAGTGGTGACACTCCCCAGGCAGCCAGCACTGCACTGCCAGGGCCACTGGCCAAAAAATTACATTTGATTAAGTGCTTTTTTCCTGCTGAAGATCTGGGAGTTTCTTGGTTTTCTTAGCAGGAATCAGTTTTTCCCTGCCAACTGCAGAGGTGAGAAAACAAGGTCACTTGTGTCCTTTCTCCTCTGAATTTTTTCCCAAGAATTCATGGATTTTGCTTTTGCAACTGTAGAATAAGATGATAACCAGTCTGATCTTTTTACTGTGTAATGGATAGTGCATTCACACCGAAGAAAGTCCTACAACAAGAGCAATGTAGAAGTGGAAGTCAGGCAAGCTTTTAAAGAGAACGTATGTGCCCATGCTTGTCTTTAAAAGATCTGCTTGGGAAGAATATTTGAAGTGTTTTATACACAGGGTATAGAACAGATGGGAAAATGTATTAGAGATAAGTGTAAATAAACAGCTGTAACACCTGTAGCATCCAAGACATCTCTTATCTATCAACCTCTTTTACTGTTTATAAAATAAACTTCAATATGAAGAATAATCCTTCCTAATTTCTCCCCAGACCTTTGTCAAGTTTTGCAAAACCTGGAAACTGTGATATGTGTGGTGTCACAGATGTGGAATAAAGAATGGTGTTTCTTTCACCTTAAACTAGATTAGCTATATTTCATTGTATTTCAGCCAGCTTTCATTTAAATATCGCTTTTTATTATTTATTATTTAACATAATGGCTGGTTCTAGTAATCTGTGCAGCAGTAAGTGTGCTATTGGCACAAACTAGAGATTCAAAGTCTTGGCACTGACAACTTTTTTAGACCCTACAATGACAAGATAGAGCAAATACTGGGTAATTGTAATGAATTTATTATGCATAGGTGTGCATCATAAGAGGCAATATAGACGGTTTGAAAAAAGAAAGGTNACCCTGAAAATCCCTATCTTCCTTTATTAGTACAAACCAAATATCTTAGTAATACTTAGCTGTGGATTTCAAAATTCTGGAAACTTGGGCTGTCAAATATAACTCCTTCTTATAGAATTCTCTTGATGCCATGTTGTTCTGTTTCAAGACAAGCACAAATGTTTCATCTATTATTAATTTTCTTACCAAAGTATTGAGATGATAATCTGGTCTCCATTCAAGTAGGTGCTTAGACAACTGTATGAAATCACAGTTCCTTCCTGCAGTAACTCATGGATAAAAAAGACAAATACCACTCAGAGTACCTGGAAGAATGTGATTTATCATGTATATTTTATTTACATTGATATATGCTTGTCCTTCTATATAATTAGCATACCATGAGCCCTTTCCTCCTCAACCAATCTGTGATTGAGTTGCTGGTTATTTATTAAACGTAGATGTCCAAGAAATAATTTAAAGAAATAGCTTATTTCTCTATATGATCTAGCAATAGATCTTTGCAAATGTCAGTCAATGATACATCTGGTAGGAGGCAGCTTCTATTTTTTTATGACAGGACCTAAGTCAACAATAAGTTGCTCTGATTTGCTTTTGGGGAAAACAGGCAGATGAAATGGTATGAGTTTAGTTTGGTTTTGTTGTAAATTTGTGTAGGTGAAATTCTTGCAGTTGTATTGTTAAATGCAGGTCAGGGTCACAGGCAAACTGAAAATCCTGTTAGAGCAGCCTTAGGGCATACTTTCTGCAAAAAAATTACATCTGACAGAAAATAAATTGTAATATATTACCACAGTATATTTCATTGTTTTGCAGGTAATACCTGTATCTTTGAGGAAATACAGTTGTTATTTTCTGTCGTTGGTGGTTTGTTGGTTTATATGTGTTCCTATCTGAAAAAAGGAAATGAAAAAAATGCAGTACTGGAAAAACAGCCATTGCCTTGCTAGTAATAGAACTGAACCTCAGGTCTTGGTAAAGCAATGAGAATTTTGTGTTGATCATGTATTTCTTTCTACAGCAGGTGGAGGGTTCAGAGCTCACGTTGCCTCCAAAGCAGCTGTATCTAGCAGTGTAACTACCACACTGCCTTAACCAACATTGGCTCAATTGAGTGATTTTACTGTCCCTTCAGATCAAATTTCATCAGGGCAGTTCAAAGAACAGTTACTGCTCTTTGCACTATTCCATTGCTATTCCACTGTCCTCTGTATCGTGATTTACACGAACAGCTATAAATAGCTATGTTCTTGGATGACTGTCTTTAAGGTGAGGGTGCGAGAATAGGCTTAAAGGTGTGTTGTGCAATGACATTAAAACTGCTATGAAGTCCTGCACTTAAAGGATTAATAGATTGGAGCAAAATATTTTCTTGTTTGACGAATAATAAAAGATAGCAGGGAATTTTTACTACAAACCACACTGACAAATTAATCAAAAATTTTCCTCAGGAATTAATCCTGCTTTATCACCTCTTAACTGCTTAATGCTGTGAGTCTCGTCTAAAGTCAGCAGTAATACCAGTGACATTTATTGCATAATGAACTAGTGTAAACTCTTCACCCTCTCACAGTGCTGTAAAACAGCTCTAGCAGATAGAGAGTACTAAGGAAAAGGCACGTCTGCTGTCACAGCTTGTATTGGGTGACCTTCAGGGCACCATTTGAGACCTGTCCAGTTACATAGATTTTTGCCCAAGGGAGAAGGTTGAATTTTACAGGGTTCGTAATGCTGGAGGATGAGCACCTCTTTAGGGATTAATCAGATGTTAATTTTCGTCGGGTTTTTTTAAAATTTGTGCTGCAAGCTTTTATCAAATTACTAATTAAAGTCCTTTTGTTGCTACCACGCACAGTCACCAAGTTATTATTTAACTGAAATTTATGACAATCAAGTGCTTGAGTGGAAAAAAACACAGATTTTGGAGCTCTAAAAATTGCTTTGTTCAGTAGTTAGAAATAATTCATATTTTTACTTACACATTTTTAAAGCAGTCATCTGAAGTAATTTGAAAGCATCATGCAGTCTAGCAGCTAATTTTGTTTCTCTATATTTTTACTTAATTATTCCTATTTTTCTGCTTTATTCTTGGTATTAATTGTATTTATTTACTACACTTTCTTTTAATTTAGAATGTTTCTGGCAGAAACATATTCTGTTTGAATATTGGCTGGATTTTTAAATGTTGCAGTGATATAAATAATTATTAAATATGCTGCAAAGTTTGAGCTAAGAAGTGGTTATTATTTCCTCTCTCTATTGAAAACCTTGAAATACTGTTAAGTTCTCCAGTTCTGAATGAGTGTTTTTGGAAGCAGGCACAGCAGTCCTCCAGATCCAATCCTCTCCAGAAGTCACAGACAGAATATCTGAGTCTTCTTCCAAAACCAGTGGCAAAATTCCTTTAAAATTTAGTCAGAGAATTATATGGACTACATTTTGGAGGAATATTGCTATTGGTTTTTCGTGTTCAATTTCTGAAATAAAATCACTACTTGCTGCCACTCAGAATCCTTCTCTACACATTGTAATGAAGTGGTTTTGTAACCTTTTGACTGTCTCGTTCTCAGCCTGTACTGGAACCATTTCCCATTTTTGTGTGCGCATGTATGCACACAAAATTGTCAGTTTGAAAAGGTAAATGATAAGAAGTGCAGATCTGTGGGATGGTAATTTCCATGCTTCCTACACCATTTCACCTGTCTTCTGCGTAGTGACCCATTTCCATAAGACTTAGTCAAATATTTAAAGTTTCTGAGCAGCACATTTCTCATAGGTTTTTTCCAGATTAAGTATTCAGAGAAAATTGTCTGTGTTTTCTCCTTAAATTTGGACTCCTTCCAAGAAACAAATCATTCCTGCCTGAGGCTGAGGACATGACGTACTGAGCTATTGACATATTTTATTGTACCTTAATATATCATATTAGTAATTCCCTATCCTGTATCTCTAGAGAGAAAGAAGCAGGACATCTGTGTCGCTATAGTGGGATGATTTCTTGCTTGCCAGTAAGGTAATCAGGACTTGATTCTATCATGGGAATGGCCCAGAGTGCTATTCTTTACTACATGACGTTTCATGCAGAGAAAACGCCATTTCTTATTCAGATGAAAGGCCAACAACTGGAATTACATTTACTGAAATTTGTTACATAAAAAAGAAACTCTGCAGTAATTTTGGATGTGAATTTAAAGTCTTCACTTAAATTTACCCAGAAAGGGTAAGTCTTTTAAACTAAAGGATTAGAGTTGTTGCCAAATCCATGCCCTAATTATTTTAGAATATATTAGTGCATACATTTGCAAATATATTAGTAATTACTTGCAAATATCAGTATGGAGAGTCAGTACTTTAAAATATATATTGGTATTGAAATTCCTAACTGAATTATTTGGATGTCTTTCTAAGTTCACTTTTTGCTTACAAACAATGCCATAAGGGTATTTAGAATGCCATATAGAGTATATATATTTAGCATTTAAAAAAAAAAAGGATGCAGCCTCTTTAGGGCCATGGGAAATAAATGTTGATTTATAATCTCATATATGGACATGTGTGAAAAAATACAGACTCTCATTTAAAAAAACACATTAATAGGGTCGGTAACAGGCATGGACTGAATTGCAGACTCATGCCTTAGCTTTGGATTTAAGGGTCGAGATGTCGTTCTCTCTTTAATTTAATCGTCTTAGAAATCTGTGGCTTTCAAGCCTTCTAGAACATTGTACAGTGTGCTGTAGCAAAGTTTTATTTCAGCTTACTTGATTGGATTGCTGTGTGCAAGAAAAAAAAAGGCCAACATATTGATGGTCTTGAGGCAAGGCAAAAGCATGTGGCATCTAAGAGAAGCATGGTCAGGCTTCCTGGAAACAAACCACACGTCATGCACGAGACTGTCATTTAGTGGCATGCTATTTTTGAAGAATTTTGGTAAGCATAATCTTTTTGCCAAAGTTTTAAGTGTTAGTAAATTTTCTGCTCAAGATTCTTCCCATCATTAATGTAATTGTCCCTCCTTAAAATATTAGGAGAAATAGTAGGGAAAAAAGCTGAAATAGAACTTGAGCAAACCTGTAGACGTAGATTTTTATAATTTCAATAATTCTATTGTTTGTGAGGAAAAGGACTACCCTGAATAAAAGTGGATGGCAGGTTTTGCTGTTAATTTTGATGAAAGTGAAATTAAACCCAAAAGTCAGGACATTGAGAATTACGATCTTGCTTCTTCTCAGATCTCTGTGTGCCACCGTCTAAGTCCAAACCTCTGAGCTGGCCTCATTCCACATTAAATCACCCCTAGCAAACAAAGAAAGCAATTTCTTTTTGACTTGTAGAAGCAAAACAGGCATTAACAGCTTTCTGTGCCCTTGGACTCAAACTGGAAAAGAGCGCTCAGTGTTTCACAACCTGAACTGCCCTTTTCATGTGGTTAGTTTTTGGATTACTGGTAAATATCAAAGCAATTATTATACAGTGGGACCATAATAGTATTTTCTCAGACACATCATCCCTAGAAACCACTGCTGCCTTTGTTATTTTAAGGGATCTATCTCTTAAGGATAATAGTGGGTAAGTCAGTTAAGTACTTTATGAAATATAAGAAAAGCTATTGCTCTACAATTTGGTAATTAGTACACATACAGGCACATTTTTATGAGTGGCACAGTGGAGCAAAACATTAGTCTTCCTATGGAAAAATACTATGCAAAAATAAAAAGACTTATTGTAAGATTTAGTTGACCTGCGTTCAAACTTGCTAATGAAAAGCTCAAGATGTAGACAATTGCAGAATCTAACTTTTAGTCCCAGATTCATTTGGCTTAGCTGTGCTGCCTGACATTAATATAGCCTCCTCAGGTTACTTTTGTGATCACTACAGAGAAATGGCTTTTTTATGGTATCATTGAGGTTGGGAAAGACACTTAAGATCATCTAGTCTATCTGTTAAACTAACACTGCTAGTTCCACCACTAAATCATGTCCCTAAGTGCCACATCTGCGCAGATTTTGAATACCTCCAGGGATGGTAACTCAACCAGTTCCTTGGGCACCTTGTTTCAATGTCTGACCACCCTTTCAATGAAGAAAGTTTTCTTAATGTCATAAACCTTCCATAAACCTGGTGCAACTTGAGGCCATTTCCTCTTGTCCTGTCCCTGTTACCTGGGAGAAGAGACCAACCCCCACCTGGCTACAATCTCCCTTCAGGTAGTTGCAGAGAGCAGTAAGGTGCCTCCTGAGCCTCCTTTTCTCCAGTTAAACAACCCCAGCCCCTTCAGCCTTTCCTCATAACTCTTGTGCTCCAAACCCTTCACCAGGTCCATTGCCCTTCTCTGGACACACATCAGCACTTCAGTGTCTGTCCTGTACTGAGTGAGGGGCCTTACTGCACATGGGATTTGAGATGTGGCCTCAATCAGTGCCAATACATGAGGATGATCAGTGTTGCTGGCTGGCTGGCTACACTACTGGTGATAAAGACCAGGATGCCACTGGATGCTGTGGCAACCTGGGCACACAGCTGGGGCACGCTCCACCGGCTGTTGACCAACACTGCACCAACAGGTCCTCATTATAAGGATTAATCCTCTCCTGACCTGAAACTGGGCAAAACTAATCTGGGTTATCACCTGCAGCAATAGGCTGGTAAAATCTGAAAAGCTGTGTCCTGTGTTTTTATTGCAATACCCTGAGTACTGAACCAAGTAAGACCTAGAATTACTTCAGCTTGTGTGAGGGTTGCAATCTGATGTCGTTTTGCACAGGGTCACCTTTAAGATAGAGATAATTAAAAGTTACTGTTTTTCTATGCCAGCAAGCAGAATAAAAGGCTTATTTAAGTGTTGGTCTAGTCTGTGAATATTTTTTTTGCTTCCTTTCTGTTCAGGTCAGTATGTGGGTATCACATGTGGTTCCAAAGAGGTACATGAGGCAAATAAGCTATTAAGTGAGGCTTACTGTTATTTATAGAAAAGTCACTGGCACTGCAGCCACAGACACCGTTAACGTACATGATTCATAGCAGATTTTTCTGGATTATCCTTTAAATAAGATGAGGTATAATTTTAACTTTCAGAGAATTACAATATTGGTTAACTACTTAACCCATTCTTTAATTAATTAAATTTTCACTACCCTTCCATGTGCATGACTGAACATTTTCAATGAGTGAATTCATTCATATAGAGCTCCTAAAATAAAAAGAAAACTCTTTGCTAAGATTCTGTAACTCCAGCTTGCAATGAAAAAGGAGTGATTAATTATGAAATCGGATTGCGTTGTTCTTGCCCCATCTGCTTTTAACTGTTTTTGGATGTTAATTCTTCACAATTAAATGATAATTATTGTTTTCAAATATTTCACAACACAGTGAGGGAATAGAGCCTGCTGTAAGGAAGCATGTGCACACACAGACCTTAACAAAAGGAAATCAGTTTGCAGTCATGGCTCATTCAGACTCACTGGTTGAGTTGGGGTGAGTAATTTATTTTACGGTGTCTCAGAGCTCCACAGACTTGTAAAATCCTGTATCTGCCATATTCATTTTTTTTTAAAAAACAAACCCTGAATGTCCTTGGAAGTCACTCCATTAAAATAATCAATGCTACAATATTTGTGTGTAGCAAGAAGATGGTGGCATTTCACTCATTAAATGTAGAGCATGCTCTGTTTCTTCCTGTTTCAGTGATTCTGGCCATCACACTTTTTGGACACTATTAATGAATTGTCAAGGTAATGATTTTCATGTCATTGTATATCAATATAAGGATAAAAGAATAAGGCATAAGGGTAGGAAATTGGTAGTGAGAAATGTGTGTTTTTTAAAAGGCAGAATTCCTTCTGTTAAGGATTTGATGCCACACCTCATTGTTATGCCTGTGTTACTTCATGTTAACCACTGATTTTGTCCATTTGCCAGAGAAAACCTGAAATTTACTATCTTCCCTTTGTTGAGACCGCCACTGAGACATGAGTACATTCTTTCTGAGTGTAGAGGATGGGCTGTGGAGGATTGGCCAATGCTAAGCCTCAGTTCATGCTCCCTGACCTCTTTTAGGGCCAACACTGGTTGGCAATTTGTTCACCAAGCCTCTTACAGCAAAGGAAGGATAAGCAAAACTGGTAGGTTTTGGTCAAGGAGCTGACTTAACTGATTTCCTGATATCTAGACATTTTTGTTCTGATGTGTCAAGTTTGCCAGATGTGTAAGGGACTGAGATTGTTGCATCACTATTTCCTGAAGTGTGGGCCAAGAAACTCTTTCTGGCAGCCTGTGAAAGACCACATAGCAAAGTACTTCCTGTTATCAAGAGCAGTAGGATTTCTTCTTTCAGCTTCAAACATCAGCCAGGGATTGTGCGTTGCAGGGAGCTGACCAGCTCCTTGGGGCTGGCTTTCTATTTACAGTAGATCAATATTGGCATTGTTGGTTTAAATGAGTTTTGGATAGACTCAAAGTGCTAGAAGGACTTTATGTAATTGCAGCATTCTCTCTGCAGAAAGTGCTGACCATTATGATGTTGCTTGGCATCAAACATTGTGGAAAAGGGAAGCAGGATTTTCTAAGTTGATGATGTCCTGTACCTTACTGACTTTTTGTATTAGAGAGGGGCTATATTGCCCATTATTAGCCCCTCTAGCAAGGAGAACTTTGAAGGAAATATCAAAGCTTTTCTAGTTTTTCTAGGCTTGAGAAAAACAGCTATTACTATAGGATACAGACCTATTATCATAGATGCTGTGCTCCTGATTTAAGAAGCTTACTCAAGTTTATGAAATTACATGGGATGAATATCAAGCTCAGTGTTGAGTGGGACTGCTGATTTCTGTGATCAGAAATATATATGGACTATATCTGTGTTTATGAATTTTATTTTTGGTAAAATGCAGCACCACTTCCTGTGGAAAATACTGCTGCCTTATTTAGTGTACTTCCAAAATACAGTGCTGCTATAGACAAAGTTGTTTGTCTGCTGCGTGAATTTATTTCTTGTGAAATACATGAAAGCTTAAAAAAGAAATACAGGAGAAATGTTTTTCATGTGATTGAACTGTGTGTGGTGACTTCTGGCAGTGCTTCCCCAGGCCTGTGGTAGCTGTTCTGTTGGTTTTGATTAGTTTCACTTGGGTATGGGATGCTCAGGCCAGCATGAACTCTTTAAACTGGAATTTAGGGGGAAACTTTTGTTTGGATCATCGGTAAGATTAGATACAATACTGAAAATTAGATTAGATACTACTATACTATATACTATACTACTATACTATACTGCCTTATCAGCAGAAACTGTCATGTTTTTGATGTTAACCAGTCTTATTCTTTAGCAAGTTTGCTAGCAGCTCCAATGCAGCATGTGTGCCAATAATACACTTGTCATGGAGTAAAACTTCTTTTATTAATTCTACTATCACATGAATCCTGTTCAAGATTATGCAGCAGTGACTGCATTTTGTGAGACAGATTCAGTCAACCATGTGTGATTCAGGACGTTTTGTGACAGTTGGGCATTTCAAAGTTCCTGGACTGATTTTTTTTCACTGTTTCACTAGTTATGAGTTTGTTGAAGTGTAAGATATAGTTAACAAGAAATGGGATACGTGAAAGCAAAATAATAATTTATTGAGTCTATTTCTTTGTCTTGTGAGTCAGGAAAAAACTGATAGACAATTTGTATAAGCTTCCAACAAAGTGGTATCTGAATAAAGCTAAAACCACCCTACAACCTCAAAGCATTAGGAAGTCTAAATTACTTTTCTGATAAGCTATAGAATTAATCGCATATCCAGAGATCACAAATTAGTAGCCATGAAATGAGTAGAAATGAGCAATGGTTTACTATTGTAAAATACACATACCAAGATTTGCTAAGGCCATTTGTGTTTATCAATTAGGAGTCTAGAGGTTAGTATTTCTTCACATGTTGTTAAATGACAAGTCTGAGGACAATTGAGAGAGGTTCAAATGTCATTTCTCATTGTGTGCAGTGTTTTTCTGATAGGTGTGCAGATGCATTTTAACTGGGTTCAAGATGCAGCTTGGATATGATGGCTGTCTGGTAGTATAGTTGAGAAAACTACGTATTAAAAGTATGCCTAGGGCTTTTAATCTCTGTATAATGACAGCAGAAGGTTTCTGCTTACCAAAGAGAAGAAATCAGCATAGGCAAATGTGTGTGCATTCCTGCTGTGATGTGTTCCCATTACATCTACATGCTAGTCCTTGAGCAGAGAAAGACATAAATAACAGAACAGTCCGTCCCTTCCTTCTTTTTATGTCTGTATTTAAATCTGCGAAAGAACATCTGGTTCTCAGAGGACAACTTCTCTGGAAGAATTTGTTAAGGCTGCAGAGATTAAAACAGAGATACTACTCATCACATGTGTCCCAAATAAATGTAATGGTACAGTAATAATGGCACCAGTTCTTCCACAATTAAAAACCTATTGTGTGTATTAAGAGCCCGAAATCAGGACGACAGTGTATAATAGTGCCATCTGGTGACTTTTTTTCAGATTGTGGAGTGAAAAATATGTGATTCAATATAAGACATCTCACTTTTAGAAACAAAAAATCTTTAGGTTCAATTTTTTTAGATTCAGGTTCCTTCAAAGTTCAGAGTTATCAGAATAGGATATTGTTTCAGCCCATTAGAGATAGATGAGGGCATGCTGTTCCAGCATGAGTATAAAACACTGGAGTGTTTTGCTTGTCTTGATCAGTCTAGTGATCCTGACATTGAAAAAAAACCCTACAATTTTTACATATTCTGTTAGGCAAATGTGCCTTCTCATTTCAGTTGAAAACTGCAGTACCAATTGAGTTTGATAGGGAAATCATGTTATTATTAAAGCACTGTTTCTCCAGCAAGTGAAATGACACCTTCTGTAACAGGTCAGCCTTGCTGTTGCTGATTAGAGCTGGTCTGTCATGCCATTTGTCATAAGGCACTATCTCCTGTGGGAGCAGCAGGTTCTCCACGCTGCTGCAAGCTGTGGCTCTCAGTCTCTTGCTTGATCCTGAGCTAATGGGGCTGAAGATCCTGTTCAATTTCTCAGCTGCAAAAAGCAGCCATAAAATATAAATACAGCCTCATAGCTTTACAGATGGATCACTTGGAGGTCTCTGTGCACCTGCTGGGCCTGCTCAGAGACATGACATGCTCAACAGGAGCTGGACAACGAAAGATGATCTTAAATTTTTTTTTCTAAATATGTTTCCCATTTTCTTCACCTTCTTGTTTTAGAGCTGGGATAGAGGAGATACAGTTGAGCCCTTAAATAAAAGAAAGCTAATACATGTAAACTGTAATCTAAAACACCCTTCACCTGACTATACCAATAAGTAGTTATCCACACCTTAGGCCAGGAAGTAATAAATCCTGTCACAGATCCATGATTGTGTATACCATGTACAGCAAGTAAGTTCATGTAAAGGCCCAGATGTATGTAGTATGACTTTTAGTAAATTACCAATGTTACAAGTATAAACAGAAATGTACAAATAAATAAGTACTTTTAAAAGGCAAGACTATACTCACAAATACTCTGGTTTTAATTACTGGCAGTGGTAAAGAGAGGTACTGTAAGGCACACATGAACAACAGCTTTTGTCCTTCAAGTCCTTAAATTCTGGAAGCCAGATGCCTGTTATATTCTTGTGAACTTGAAAGACTAATATAAGATAATTTTTTAGCTTTCTTTTGTTATTGAAGGAATTTGATTGTATATATTGCTCCTCTGAGCACAGAGAATATAAGCAAGCTTATTGAAATAAACAGCTTTCATTAAAGTACCTCTAATGAGGTTCTGCATTTAGAATCACACCAGGGCTGAGGCTTATGCTACCTCTGGAGATTGTCCAGTCTCACCCCACCTCAGGCAGCTCAGCTCCCACAGATCACGTCAGGGACATACCTGGCTGGATTTAGGTATCTCCAAGGAGTACGTCTCCACACTGCTCCTGGGAAACCTGTACCCCTTGACCACTCTCACAGTTCAAAAAGATTCTCTTCCAAAGGTTAAGAAGAAACTTCTTGTATTTCAGTCTGTGCCATTGCCTTCTGTCCTTTTCCTGGGCACTACTGAGAAGGGTGTGGCCTCTTCACACACCCCGCAGCTCTCTCAGCCTCTCTTCCTATGACATGATTTGGCCTGCATACTACCCTGACCACCTGGAATAGTAACAGGCAATTATTTTTCTTTCCAATGGGCAAATTCAAGACTTCAGAGTATTTCCTGAGACTGAAAACTGTCAGCATTTTAAGTCTCTATTTTCATGTCATTAATTTTCTGTGAGTTTTCTGAGATCACCATGAATTTTATACAGAACACTCTCACATTTGTTTTGTATAGTAAATGAAAAGGAAGAAAGAAATGAAATTGAGTCATATGCACAGTCCCTGCATCAAAGTAGCTAATTGTGTATCAGGCAAAGCTCGTGTTAGTAACCTTCAAGTCCAGTTTCTAGCCAGGGCAGTGAGTGTTTGTATGCTGTGTAATGTGTTATACATAGTCTTGTCCCAGATGAATGTTTCAGATTTTGCAGAGCAAGTTCTTTCCAATATATTTCAGCTTAAATAATTGTTCAGACAGGGATACCTTGGCTCTGAACAGCACTAGGTTTGAGGGAATGATGTGGAGAATTGCTTTAATTTTGATCTCCTGGACTCTGTTCTGCCTATTTAAGATAGGCAACAAGATAGTGAAATAAGATAAAATAGTGAAAGCAACCAAAAAAAATGGATATATGGAAAGGAGTTAAAAGAACTCATTAACTGATGTCCATGAAGAACATGATATAAGCCAAAGGAGAACTGTCTGTCCTGGTGCAGATGGAACGTGAATGAGTGGGAAACAGGGCACTTTTCTCACAAGGCTAAAAAGTAAAGAGCTGTTTGTTGAAAATGCTTGAGATATGCCACTTTATAATAGTACAAACCTATTCCTACATATCACTTTGGTTGTCTTGCCCAGGACGGCCTCATGGCTTCCTCTTGCTGGAGAAACCCCGAGTAGTGCAGAGCCACCAGAAGAGATTAAATTCATGAGAACAAAAACCAAGGTACCCTAAAGCACCACTAATGCCAAGTTCTGGAAAGCTAGTGTGCACTACAGAAATTTTTTCATCTCTCTGATTTTTGTTGGTGCATGAGCTGGTATGAGGTATCCTTGCAATTATGAAAGAGAAGTTTAATTGAGACAAAACCTAGTTTTATTTTATGTGTGATTATATTTTGAACCAGACAGCCTAGTGTTAATATTACTGAAATTTTGCTTTCTTCACTGTAGACTCATGTTTTAAAGACTATTTACACAAAGGGAAAGTTTTTGAGGAGTTTTGGTAGCCCTGACTTACCAGAGCAGGTACATTGTCCATCACAGTAGGAGCTTTGTGATCTGACAACAAAACCAGGAAGCTGTACTCAGTCACCTGTTTTCTGGTAAGTACCTGCTTTTTGCAATAAATGTATGTAGTTCTGGCATATGGTTTTGTTGTTGTTTGATTAATATTAAATCTCTTGTGCAAAACACATAAGAGTTGTGTTTAAGTAAATGAGTTATTCCAACAAAACATACGGAAATGCAGTTTTAATGAAAACAAAGTATGAAACGTGTGAAAAATATTTATGTAATGCTAACAGTTAAGATTTTGCTTGTAGAATCATACCTTAGTACCTGTCCAGCTATAGGAGAAAACAGATGGAACAATGACGCGACTGTGTTCTAAAGATTACATTAAGCAATTTTTTTACCCACTCTCAAGTCATAAAGAGGAACATAACAATCTCTGATGAATTTTTGTTCAGGCTCAACATAAAGAAGATGAAAGTCAGTTGTTTGATTGCTTTAGATGGCCATGATGTGTTGTCAGCACTAGCTGGTCACAGTGGAAGCCAAACACCTGTATGAGCAATCTCTGAAGTATTAACTAGAACTGAAAGAATCAGTTTATCATGGGAGTGACATCTCATTGAGAACTTGGACTTCCAAGCAACTCTTAAGAGCATTAAAATTCAGTAGTGTCCCTAATTTTTTGTTGAAGTTACTAGTAAGATCCTGTTACTGAGCAGCTGTTATTTTTTCTCATTAAATTAGTTTATTATCACTTTATTTTCCCCACTGTTTCTTCCTCAATACATTAATCCTGTGTGCCTCACAGATTTAAAAAAACCTCACCCTTGTATTTGCTTACAGGTACACCAGCATTTAGTTTTGGAGGGCAATAAAAATGTACAGAAGGTCACATCTGCTTGCTTGCATGTACAGTGAGGTGACATTATCTGGCGTAAGCTCCTCCAGTATAGCTGTTGTGATCTTGTTGCCTGGAATACCTAGGAAGAAAACTTGCACAACAGGGCAAGGCAGAGAAAAATCTTTTACTATGAGTTTAGCTATAGCAATCCATGACATGCGCGNTACAGGGGTTATAAACTACTTTTTAAATGTAAAAGACTATAAAACTATATAAAATTACATTAAAATCTACAACTATATTAAGGCTTATGGCAACAATCTGACTCTCTTTGTAGCCCACAAACAGATGTAGATGCAGCTATAGTGGATATCTAGGACAAAAATTCCTGTGTTGCACCCAGGAAGTGTTTTTTTTTCCTTGTGATATGCAGGGGGAAACTACAGAACTCAGATTGCTGTATTTAGACTGATGCACCCCATCTCAATCCCCGGAACAAAGTTTGTCTTTATATACTTATTGCAAGACATAAGGGTTTAGTCAATTTTAGGGCTAATTTCAATTCCTGAAACAGCCCTTGCATCAGCAGAATTCCTTCCAGATACTGGACCATGGCTGACAATCCCTAAATGTGAAGATCATTTTAAAAGAGGCAAATAACTGAGCAGATATGTGAGACCTGAAGTGACATGCAATGGGGTGCTACACCCCACATTTTTAAAGTCTGCCTTATTCACTGCCCCAGCAAGATTCTTCACATGTGCCAGCACAAACAGTCGTCAGAAGAGTGATCGAGGTTGCTAGTACGGTGTTGTGTCTGGAGCCATTAGCTAGCAACCATGACAGGCAGGTAGGACATGGCCTTCTGCTTAATGCATGGCAGGTACTAGGAGCTCATTGCTATGAAACCTGAAATCAGATCGAATTTCAGTTATTGCAAGAAAGTGGTGAATACCTTCAGTATCTACATGAGAGAGCCACAAAGGTTTCAAGGATTCACAAAGATTTACCACCCCCCTCATTCTCCAGCAGAAAGCACATCACCCCATCAGGAGGAGTAGAAATAATTAAAACAATTGAATAATAATGAGTGACTGCCAAATGCACTGTAAATGATCAAGAGGCGGAAGAGGGAGTAGAAAAATCAGCTGGCAGATGTTGTAGCATTGCTATTTTCTATCTACCACACACTGATGATAGAAAAATATCCTAAATCTTTATAAAAATAGAACTAGTTTACTGAAGAGTTAAATGAGATGAGTGGCAGCTATCAAGCAAAAGGGTTAATTGCAGTTTTTAATGAATTGCTTAGGAACAGGCAGTGGCTGCTGTGGGCTTTACTGAAATAGACATACACAACTGTTTACTTATTTCAGGTTTTTCTACCCATAGCTTTATGCCCAGTGCTAAACACAGAAGTATTTATAGGAAATCCTCTTAAGAGACATCAATGCTTAAACTTCCATAGGTATCATGGCACACTCTGTCAGCACCAGGACGTGGTGCAGAGGACAGGGAGGGCTTGATAATGTCTGCCACACCAATATTCAGTGTGCTGTAGGTCTCAGCTGTCTGCAGGAGCTGCTGTGGCATTGCAGTGTTCTTTGTGTTCAATAACCAAGGGGCAATTTTAAAGCAATTGCCTAGTTCAAATGTGGAAAAATTTAAACTGTTCTTGCAAGGAGATTTATCTGTGTAGGAGTCCTCACTGAATTGCAGTTATCTAGGCACTCTGCATAAATTACCGTGGGATTAAATAGGGCTCTGTGGGGTTGTTATTCAACAGGAGCGGCAGAAATGAATTGTAATATGGATTGTGAAGCAAGAGCACTTTGTGACTAGACAGACTTGCTGTTTGTATGACCAAGTCCTTCTACTCTGGTGGCTTGTAAAGCTAGAGGCAGGGTGCGTCATGCTGATGGCCAGTATGCAGTCACTCAGTTAAATACTGTAAACAGGCATATTGCTGTGGAAGCCTGCCCAAAAGCAGTTGTGCATCTGAGGATGCTTTGTCATTTTATCTTCATGTATCTGTAAGATAAAAGCAATAGATGAGGGTAATGTTGAGCTAGGACTATGTGATACTTGACTGAAAATATCTGGGAGAAATTAATTCTTAGACAAGACCTAAATACTGCAGGATCCTATGTTTATTTCTTCTTTCATGGAAATGCAAAAAATATCTGGGAAGAAGGTACTTACAAATATGGAAGGCTATATGGTTCTCTGAGTGGAAAACAATATTCTGTCCTCACAGGCAGAGGGGGGTCTTTCATCCTGTATACAGAAAAGTGATATGAAAACAGACACATTCAAAACAATACAACAAAACCTTCCATTTGTGACCCTAATACAGGCTCTGGTAGACTTTTTAGGTTCTTATAAGAGGTGCTTAAGACTTCTGTATGATAGCTCAAGTATAGAATGAAGAGAAATAAAGCAGTGAAGACAGCTTTATTTTAAAGGTCCATAAGGAGTCCTCATCTCTGGGTACAGAAGAGTCCTCAAACCCTACCTACATCATCTTATTCTATGCAGAAATCTGTGGAACAATGGTGAATAATAGGCAATTAATTTTAAGGAAGCTAGCCAACAAGGATAATGATCCCTCTGTCATATTAAAAGCTTAGAAAGCCTAGTAATTACCTCAATTGAGTATTTACATGACAGCTAGAAATTCAGAGCTGAATTGTTTTATTAACCAGCAGGTATCCACACATCTGTCAGATACCTGCTGGTTAACAAAACAGGGAAGGGAGAGAAAATCACATTTCACAAAGTGTTCAGTTCTGAACATGCTAGTGGATCTTGGTGATTCAAAGCAAAACTGGCTTTTTACAAACATGCCTTTGCCTTTCTGTAGAAACACCATTTCTTTCATCCATCCAGCAAGAGGCAGAAATACTTGATTCAGTGTCATTTCACTCTCTTCCTGCTTTAGGCACTGCTCTTCACCTTACACAGACTTAGCATTCAGCAGCACTGTTATGTAAAGTGAATTATATACCATTTTGTTGAGTGGAGCTCAGTAAAACAGCTTGCAGCCACAGTTCCTGGTGCCCACACAAGGACAGTATTCTACAGGTTTAGCTTGGAATGGAGTTGCTGACACCATGAGGAGTTGGTTACTTGTTTGTTTAGTTAAAGTCTATATGTGGCAGCACTGTTAATCGGCAAGGGTGATTCTCTAAAAAAGTCAGTTGATAGGTAATTACTGACACTCTCAATAGAAACAAAAAAGTGTTTAATTATTAAATTGCTACATTTCAGTGTCATCTAATTTAGGTACTGTGCTGATCCTAGCCATCAGATAAGCCAACAACCGCACTATGATTCCTTTATATTCATGAATTGATTTTTATGAAAACTTTAATATCNTTGCTGAACACAGATAAGCCAGGCCCAAACACCGGGAGCTCGTCAGCGTGCGAGCCCGAGAAGGAAAAGAAGCAAAAAAGGAGAGAGAACACCTCCTCCTTCGGTTTATATACACCTGATTACGTAAAGAGATGGAATGGAATACTTCCTAGATCTTGACCCTGGTTACCAAGGAAGGCCTACAAAAAAACAACCCATCACAGTTGGTCATTCTTAGGCAAGTGACATAGCCAAGAGTGAATTTCTGAATTACAGTGTATATTGCTAAGGGAGTTATTTATGTAGAAGTGTCTGCACCCCATCAAACAGGGATTAGCTGCTTAAAGCATAAAATTTTGATGGTGTGGAAAATGTTTATCTTAGAAGGACCTAATACCAGCATTCCTGAACTACAGGTCTGCACATATATGTAGCACTTTGTTGGTAGCTTTTGATAGCTGAGCAGCTAGCTTATACGTGACATGATGTCTTACATATTTCTATTAAGAATATTTCTATGATCTTTGAATTCTTCATTTTCATGGACCTGGATTGCTCTGTTTGTGGGCAAGGGAGAGGCAGAGCAAAGGGAGAACCTGTGAGGTGAACAGAAAGTCAAGGGACTATACAGCTATTTTTCCTGGAGACCTCAGCAGCAGTGGTGATTTCATGGTGCCTGTAAACTCTGTACCACAGTGTGGGTGCTTCTGCATTGAAATGTGGGCACCAGTAACAGAAGTGGCTTTTCAGCAGGCAGGAGCAATGCCTGCACAGCTTTCGCAGAACGATTACTGACATTCAGGAGCCAGCCATAAGCTGGGACACAGAAGCAAAAAGGTGCATCTTCTTGGCACCTGGGGTGAGGTACTGAAAAATTCCTCTATGTCACTATGCTCACCATGTCCCACTGTCTGTCTCAGTAGGTTCCTTGCTGATGAACATGGGCTGAGCAAGACTCCATTTTGATGCACTTGTTCCACGCACCAAGTGGGAAGCCAGAGAGCCTCAGTTAGGAATTTGGTTCCAAGTTCCTGCACCTAAGATCATCCATCCACTTTTCTAAGACCTCACCTCGATTACTGTGTCTAGCTCTGGGGTCTTCAGGGAGGACATGGACCTGTTGGAGTGAGTCCAGAGGAGGGCCACAGACATGATCAGAGGGCTGGAGCACCTCTCCTATTAGGAAAGGCTGAGAGAGTTGAGATTCATCGTGAAGAGAAGGCTACAAGAAGGCCTTATGGCAGCCTGCCATTACCTAAAAGGGGCCTGTAGGAAAGATGGGGAGAGACATTTTAGCAGGGACAGTTGTGACAGGACACGGGTTAATGGTTTTAGACTAAAAGAGGGTAGATTGGGTTAGATATTAGGGAGAAGGTTTTTCTGACAATGAGGGTGGTGAAACACTGGAACATGCTGCCCAGAGAAGTGGATGCCCTATCCCTGGAAACATTGAAGGTCAGGTTAGGCAGGACTCTGAGCAACCTGATCTAGTTGAAGGTGTCCGTGCTCATGGCAGAGGGGCTGAATTAGGTGACCACTTGAAAGTCACTTCCAGCCAAGACTATTCTATAATTCTAAGATGTATTCAGAGGCCTGAAGTCTTTTCTTGGAGCTGTCCACAGGTCTGTGTAGCCTCAGCTATGTTTTTGCTCAGTGTGTATTGGAATACAGCTATGCTCTGCTAAGCAAGAAATACTGACATTATGGTAAGGGAAGATGTAGAAACAGAGGTTACTAGGGTGACATTACTTTCGGTGATTGCAGAGAAAGTGCCAAACAGATTGTTTTTTATTTACTATTCGCTTTGAATAGGATGGTTCGATCAGACCTCAAAGAGCTCACAATTACATTTTCTGCTACAATGCTACTGGCAGGATAGTTTAAATGAATACTTCCATTTCAAGAAAAGAACAAGATGATGTGTTTAACTCCAGAAGTTCTTGGCTCAGTTGTAGGCTGTTTTTAACTAAGGATTTTTCAAATTTTGGAAAGAATTATTGGAATACATCTTTATCAGTAATTTCTGCACATCTGAAGTGTAAGTAGAATTCTTTGTAAGATGTGGAATAAAAAAAAAGCTATCCTTATATTGTGTTTATTGTTATAATTTATCTGATTTTATAATGTTTATTTTATTTTCTGGGTCTATAAGTTTTCACTTATAATTCATTAACTCAAAATTGCAAGTGAAAAGGTTTCAGTTATCTAATGTTACTGTTTCTTTACTCACTTTTTATATACAAAATATTGCAGATGTTAATTGAAATTATTTATTTCAAGGTAAAATCATTTTGCCATAATAAGACACACAATGCTTCATGTGATTTCCCAATTTATATTCACTGCCTGTAGTAGATTTATGCAAGTAATAAATTGGGTCCCACTATTGAAACATTTGCCATAAAATATTCTTCTATTAATAAGATTACAATCTACTATATTAGATAATAGGCTGCAACAATGCAGCTGATTAGAGTTTGATTACTTTTATAAATTACATTCTTAACTAAATATTTTAATATCATTATGTAAAACTGATTCTAAATTACTCAGTTGCTCAAATTGTAGAAGTATTTAAATTTTTAAGATGAATTTACTGTTTTTTTAAGTTTACTGTTCCTTGAAATCTGTTTACCAAAGGTATTTGTATAAAAAGAATTAAAATTGAAAAGATTACTTTAAAATGATAGTACAGTAGACCCACAGTAATCCACGTGTTGCTAATCCACACAACAATTGTCAGTCTCTCCCCTCTTCTCAGGAAAAGAGGGGGAAAACTTTCCCAGGAAAGACTTCACATCAGGATTCTGTAGCCAAGATTGCTAAACCATTACTTTTTACAATGTTTGTTTCATGCAGTTAGTGCATTTTGATATATTATAAAAAATTGCCTAACAGGGTGTAGTTCCTTGAGCGGGTGCTCTTTGTGGCACCACAGGGCACCTGTGAGCTACAATTCCCTAATGAGCTCCCCATTACCAGCTCTGATGTCAGACTGGGTCACTTATTCTTCTAGAAATGTGAAATGTCATTTTTGCCAGTAGCTGAAATAATCTTTGAATATTCACATGAAAGGATGTCTCCCCTTTCTGTTCACTTCATGTATATTTTTTAGTCCTCAGGCAGTCATACTGATGATTAGTTGAAACCTGAAGCTTTACCCAAAATCATAGAATCTCATAATGGTTTGGGCTGGAAGGGATCTTAAAAATCATCTGGTTCCACACACACCCTGCCATGGGGAGGGATGCTACTCACTAGATCAGGTTGCTGAGGGCCCCATCCAGCCTTGCCTTGAATACTTCCAGGAATGGGGCATCCACAACTTGTCTGAGTAGCCTGTTGCAGCACCTCACTATCCTCCAAGTAAAGAATTTCTTTCTAACGTGATCAAAATATGTCCGTTGTTAGTTTAAAACCATCACCCCTGTCTTATCACTACCTGCCTGTGTAAAAAGTCACTCTTCCTCTATTTTAATAAATTTATAAAATACTGATATTATTCATGTTACAACCACAATAGGGGAAATTACATCCTGTGTGACCGTGTGACTAAGCTGTGTTTGTATGGTATCAGGTAGCTTTACTACATTCAGATGCATCAATATGCAACAGTTTTCACTGGCACATTTTATATCTCTTTTAAAATTAAGACTAATGAATGTTACAGTGGTGCAACATTCTATGGGTTTAACAACACTAGGGCGTTGCTACAGGTGATACTGTGTCAGCAAAATGTCTCTGCCTGATCGCAAGTAGAGCTCCTGGAGGAAGGGTGCAGAGCAGCATCAGAAAGCTATTGCACAATGGCTAATTTAAGTTGTGTCTGAAGCTCAGCATGAAAGTAATGAAATATGAAATCAAAATCTCTCTCCACACCTTGAAAAAGAAAAAGAGGCATTCTAAACAACTATTTTTGTTAAAAAATCTTCATAGGACATACATTATTTCTGCCTTGGAGATTTAATTCCTTCCTTCTCCTTTCTCAAGAGACATGACTTTTCACTGCTATAAGCTATTCTAGCTTTTTCCCTTCCATCTCTGTAATAGCTCTGTTACATGTTTTTTGGCATTTTGAAAGATTAAAGTGAAGGTTACAGTTTTCTTGAATTCCGTGTCTCTGTCGTAGCCAAAAATTAACTTACCATCATGTCACATTATCACATTGCAATGGTATTGCTGGTGAAAGAATCTAAAAGCAGGAGTAGTGAAAGAAAAAAATTGGCTATGCTTTTTCCCCAAAACTATACATGTAAATTTTAAGCAGATTTTCTTGCTTAAAGTGATTTTCAGTAAAAGATTAAAAAGAAATTGATTATACACTGAAATAACTCCATAGGTATGCTATGAGCAAGTGTGTTGGTGCCATCATCAGAAAAGCTTTTTAACTAGCCACTAACTCCCTCTTCAAAAAACAAATATAGAGAAGAAAAAATTGGATAAAAATGGGGAAAGACACTGTTGCACAGTGAAGCAGTGCAATACCTAATCTCTGAGCTGCAGTGATTGAACTTATGCTTCCTTATGGAGCAGAGTGGAAGAGGAAGAGGGACGTGAAAAGGAAAATTTTAGTCATAGTTAACATCTTTCATTATAAAACTTCACCCTTATCTTTTTTTGGTGTGAGAGGTAAGACCTAAAAGAACAGTCTCTGAAGAAGTTGACTGACAGAAGAACTGGCCAATAAAGAAGGGAATATTTTCTTTTAGAATTTAGTATCACAAGTTTCTGAGTCAGTTTCCTAGCCTGTCTACTTTTTAAATCTTGAAAATATGGATTAGACTGCACAAATGGTCATGGAAGAGTTTAAGATACCTGCTATGCAAGGCAAAATGGCACAATGGATTTAAGGTGTCTTTAGCCATCCAGGCTCCTTAAGGAACCCAAGCTATGTTTGTAGTTTTAAATGTGATCTGTTTTCCACAGCTTGATGTTGGACAGACTCCAATGGTATGACTCAAAACAGTCCTTTGAATGCTTACTTTTAAATAGGAAATCCAGGTTGGGAGGTGGTACTGGGATTTTCAAATGGAAAAAAAAAATGAAGAAATGGTGACATCATCATCTTTAGCACTGTTTTAAGCCACATTTTCTCAGCATCACTTGGATTTACATCTAAGCACTTTGTGTTGAGTTAAGCATAATGATGTGCTTGAATGCTTTAGCATTAGTGGTTTTGAAGGATGTTTTACAAAATCGGATAAAATTAACTCACTAGAACTAAATGGGATTTTGTAAGTTGGTGGGGTTTTTTGTGGGGATTTTTGGCTTTGCTGTCTCTTTTTAAAACCATAGGCCACAGCATGCCACCTGCCTCTGTATTATACCAGGAGTAATGGTTGCTACATCAGATTTCCAGCTCTTAGAACAGTTAAGTAAATATTCTTATGTTCAAATATGGGTACTCAAGGAAGTATCCTCTCCTGTAGTTTTAGTAAAATGTTTAAATTTTTATTGCATTTGAAGGTGATTATTTCATATCACAGCATGCCATATCACTATGGAAATTGTGCATTCAAATAAATAGCAGCATTCTTCCTAAGTATTATAGGAACTACATTTCTTTATAAACCCAGATTAAATAATCTGGCTTTAAATTGAAGCATTAGAGTAATATTTATTTGGACTTCCTGTCATATAATTTTAGTTCTGCCATGTGAATGTATTTCACAAAATTTGCTAAGTGGATTTTTCACTTGAACACAATAATTCAGTACTATATTGTCAAAGCACATTTTTTTAAGTAAATCAGATTTGAAACCTAATTTTTCTTGTGATTTTGTAATGTTTTGACAACATGGCTAAGTATTTTAATGAACATATGATAAATTAAATATACTATTACATTAACATACTAGGCTTAGTCAACCATATGTTTTCCAAGGAAATGAATGCTGTTGCAACATATATACATATATAAACATGTGTACTACTCTTAATTTTAAGTGCCAGTATAACACAGTAAAGATGGCCTTTGATAATTGCTAGGATGGAAGGATTTAAGAAGCAGTGATATTAATATAGTACCCTGCTTAATTCTTGAAATTAGTTTCTATCTTCCTTGGCTTAAGCAAAAAATATTCCATCTCAGTAGGCATGAAATTACATACAATCTTGAATTAACTTTGATTGTCACTTCACATCTTGTTCTAATTCGCTCATAGTAGTTCTGACTATACTAAACACCTGCAGAGGTGTCTGTTTTAAAAATTTCATTTATTGTACACAATGAAAGCAATTATATGAGCCTTCTTCCTCTTCCATGGCAAGAATAAGCAGATTTCTCAAAGTGACACATTCGCTTCACTGAGATGCAAAAATTTACTCACTCTCTGTCATTGAGACTTATTTTTGGAGTTCACTACAAAGCTTTCTAAAATATCTTTCCTGTCCAGAGTTTCTTCCTGGGAAATAATTTACCCCAGTTTTCCAATTTTCCCTAATCCCTTGTCTGAAGTGGGGAACACTACCTGCACATTCTACCATGACTCTGTAGAAGTCTGTCAACAACAGTTGAAGTGTTGAATCACCAGTAAATCATGTTGGCTAGAAGACAATTCAGAAAAAAATAGGTTTTGCGTATTAAAATGAAATAATGTTGTAGTAGTCGTAGTAATAATAACAACAGCAACAACAACAACCACCCCCCTACCACCACCACCAAAACAAAACCACAAATTCTGTTTCACTCTAAAGTGTAGTACTTTTGAGGGTAGAGAGTGTGTAATTGTATTTGTTGAATTTGCTGCTATAAATATCAGCCATTTTCATTTTATAATGAACTAGAATTTTGTAACTTGCATATAATCGCCAAATGGATGAAATGCTCTTTTGATAAATCCCAGTGAAACTAGAATCTCCTGCTGTTTTTTCATCAGGATATGCTGCAAGTACTCATTGCAGAACCTGACAACGTAGCACTGAGATGGACTTCTTTGTCCTGGTGCTTGCAATCAGAGGCAATTACATTATGCTATCCTTTGTATGCACGTGTCAAAGCCACAAGGAAAAGGCAGATGTGAGTGTGGGTGCTCAGAATTTCATCATTTCCACATATTAAGCCCCTTCTTATTTCAAGAGCAATTGTTTCCATAACCTGTTTATAACCTTTTGTTCTGTCCTTGTTTCACTGATAATTTTTTTAAATGCCTTTGTTCTCCCATTCTCCTGTTTTTCCTATATAGAGAAATCAATTTCTGAGGTCTCCTCTTTCCTCCTATTCATTTATGTATTCTTCCCAGCACGGGTTCTAGTTAGAACCTCTATTTTCTCTTGGCATATGACTGGAGCTGTTCACCATCTTGCAGTTGAGCCTTTGTCAGTGCCTTTTTGAAGGGCTGCCAATCTCCACTGGAAGTACTTTTATTGGCACATCCTAGCATTTAGCTTTTCCACAGTGAAAACATATACATGGCTTATCATCATCCTGTGACAGAAGACGACCTTTCTCCTTTTCCATAGTTTCTTACTGATAGTTCCTTGCAAATAGAAGAAACTATACAACTGTTACATTATTGCTTAATGAACTGTGGGAAACATGAAAATTCTATCACCATGGTAATGTAGTATCTTTATAAAACACCTTTCTGTATAAGGACATAATTGTAGAGACCTATCCAAAATATGCAAGCTATGACTTACTTAGCAATGTCATTTCAGTGATTTTCACTGTTCAGTTATGAGGTGACTTTTGAAATCAGATGCTGTTCCTTATTTTAACAGTAAGCTTGTAAAGTCAATGAGGTCCATCTATGAATCAAAATGTCATTAGAAATCATGCTGAACAATTCCATTACAATTTTGTTAAATTTGAACAGTGTTTAAAACCCCCTTTGAATACTAAGTTCACAGAGTTGATTAGCATCATGTTTGGTTTCCTCAGTACTGAAGGGAGCAAAAATGCTTAGGCAGTGAGATAGGGACAGCATACCTTGATTTGCAGCCTTCTGCCCCAATCAATGTGTAAGGGGCAGACAGCATGCACAGAATGTTAGATTTTTTTTCAATTGTTTTCTCATAGGTGTTGTTGCTGATGTGTATTTTGTAACCAAGATACACTCTTGGTAAGGTTGTAAATTAGGTCCTATGAAATTATTGAAAGCTTTACAAATAATAAAAAACCTGAACTCATCTCTTAACTCATACACTTCCTTTTTCATTGTCACAAAACAATTCAAGTGAAAATATTTAAGTCTGAGTATGTCTCTTTCAAGGCAACATTCAGTTTCTTTCTTTGACCTTTTCATGTCAGTTGGGGAACATCTGCACTGTTTTCATCAGGCAAGAACAGACTGCAGTGAGTGTTGTCAGCCTGGCTGCCTTATCTGCACAGTAAGAGCCATATTATAACACATGCAGGGAAGGACATGGACTGATTTCCAGTGCATCATTAGAACGAAATCTCATCAGTCAAATAACTGATATTACCAAACACACTACTTAAGCTTCAGCGTTCTTCAGGAAGCCCAACAAACCAAAAGATGATAAAAGGTGAAAAAAACTTCCATTATGACTTATACTATTTCTAGAGAATGCATAAAGTATATACTCAAACAAAACAAAACAAAACAAAAATAAAGAACCCTCCATTCCATTGCAACTGATGCAACAGAAAATACTGCATCAATTAAAATTCTGCCAAGTGGGACTGGAATCAAGGAGAAAAACAGTGGATGGGAAGGCTATATTAAAGTGACAAGAAAATGACCCTTTTGAAGAAATCTTTCTCTGTAGGCTTGATAGACAAAAAAAATCATGGTTTATACATTAAGATTTCATTTTCCTTTGAACTGTATTTTGAGTCTCCTTGAATTGAAATTGGTCAATAAAGCCAAAGAACAACTCAAATATTTGGAAGATGCACTATGCATGCACCTGTAAGTATAACCATTTTGCACAGAGCAAGAAACAGCTGTGACAATGCACATATGTTTTAGTAATTGAAAAGTATATATAAAAATGCTGGTACAGCAACATCAGATCACATTTAACTAAAGAAAAACAGAATAGATCTTGAACTGAGATTAACAGAATCTGCTATTTTGACAGCCTGGCCTCATGTACAACTACTGAGAAAACTTAAACTATCTCTGGCAGGGTTAATGCAATGTCAATATCCCTCCCTAATACCTCATAATGTCTATGAAAATACAGGTCCATACAAAAAAAGCCTGTGTGTTGATGTTACTATTGTTGTAGTGACTAAAAGTACCTTAAAGCAGTGCATTTTTAGAGCTCTGGTAATGTCACAGAATTTCAGTGGTCACCACAGTGAAAATTGTGGTATCTAAGTTTAACCAGGATATTTACTGTGGACTCAGTTCCTTGAGTATCATTAATTGCATAAGCAGTAAAGACACAAGACTTGTAAAGTAATTGGTATGTGATTTCTACTGAATTTGATATGTATAAACTTCAAAAATGCTACATTAGCCTTGTTAGGCTGTTGAATACCAGTACTCCCTCATGTAGTTTGTCAGTAAGATTTAATTCTCATTTCATTCCAAGACTTCAGAAGCAGCACCAGCAAGTGTTCACCCAAAGGACAGGATCCCGCTCTTTTGCATAATTCCTGGGTGGGTACAGAGAGTATCAACTCAGGGATCTGTCTGTGCTGAAATCAGTGGATGTTTTACTGCCAATTCCAGAGACAAGAAGTTCATACTTTCAGTTTGACTGGAAGGTCTTCCTCACTTTTTTATAGATTTGCCATTATCTGAATAACAGTGCTCTGGCCAAGGACAGAATAAGAAAGTGTGGAAGCTAAGGGCTCTCACCATGGCTTGGTTAACTGCCAGAGCCTTGCTGACATGAGCACCCATCTAAATCAGTGGAACAAAGAACACCAGAGAAGAGTTTTCAGGTGGACCTGATCCAGTTTGTCAATAGAGTTCCCTTTTGCTCTGCTTAGAAGGTTCCTGCCTCATGGAGTATTAGCTGGAAAAATTATTTGCCAATCAGCAGAACCCTAGAAAATATGAAAGGAAGGTTTTGCACATTTATTTCACCACTCTGCTAATGATTCTGATTTGGTTCTTGCTTGTTACAGGTTAACATGTTGGTACTTGCTTAGTGCTACACTGACTTAAAGTACAGTGTTGAAAGGACATTTTGTTATGCAGATTTCAAATATGAGAAGTAAATATTTCTGAACATATTCCAAATACATGCGCTGACTTTCATGTTTGAATTTATATATGCATTTGAATTTATATGCAACAACAAAAAGCATTCTGAGCATCACCCAGAAAGAGTAATTCTTCAAATGTTTGTTTTCATCATTGACAAGGGAATAGTGAAGATCCTGAATAACAAAACCAAATATTTAGCTTATTCTTTGAATTTTCTGTGTGTGACTGGCAAAGAACTTCACAAAAAGTCCATATTGTTGTCTTAATTTTGCAGATGGGGAAGGAAACAGCAATAGAGTACATCAAAAGGGGTATGCAGAATACTAAATCTTTTGACTGTTTGGTTCTCAGTAACTAGTGCTTATTTGTAGGAATTTAAAATTCTGCAGTTTGTTCTGCAGTTTGCAGTGATGCAACCCTCTCTAGAGGGAAAATCATCACGGAAAAGACAATTTTATCTCTTGTTCCTTATATATTTTCTGTGGGTAATCAAAAAGATGCATGTTCACTGAGGATCTGCTTAACAAAGGTTCTTAAGCACACATTTTAGTAGGAGCAAAGATACACTTAATAAGATTTTCACTTTCAAAATAGGCCCCTCAGTTTTCAGCATCTGGAGCAAGAATTCTGCATGGCTGCAGAGCCTGCACAGGGAGAAAGGATTATGCCAGTTATAGGCAGAAGGCAGATTTGGTTTTAGCTTCAACTAACATTATAGTACCTCAATACTAATGTTTTACTGTCTTTTGCTATATATGTAACAAGAAGCACTTGTAAGCATCTCTGTACTCTTTTCTCTTCCACCTCTCCTAGCACTGTCCAGATCATCCAAGTCTCACCTATCTCAATAAACAATAAAGTTTCAATAAAGCCAAGATTCTCCTACTTTAGATCACCATTTGCAGGACTAGAACAAGTGGCTAGAGATCATTTTGAAACCTGCCCTTTATTGGCAAGTAAAGGTGTAGATTAGCTCCTGCCTTAGAGGGATATAACCGTGTTGCCTCACATAGTAATGATCATTGTTGAATCAATACCATTTTTCAAACTGCATTTTAAAGACTTAAATAAATCCATATAGAAATTTTACATCAGTGTCTGCTTATCTACTTCCAAACTGTAACATGGGAGCTTTCAGTGTCTTGTAGGACCATTTCCTGCCCTCAGAATTGTAGAAATTCTGTCCCTGCTTTTGGTAATAGAGGCTGAGAAGTGATAGGACGTGTAGGATTCAGCAGCGCCAAGTGGTGCTATGTGGATCTGTTCCAACATTTAAACCAAGAATTCAGCTGCAGTATTAACAGATTCCACTTTCTGTCAAGAAATATGAAAACTAGACGTATATCTAGCTCAAGAAGGTGACACCTGCTTTGCTAGGACTCATATTTTTTTCCTAGCTCTTCTTTGTCATTTGTAACTGAGACCATTTATGTGTCCAAAGTGAAGGAAACACTAAAACTCAAACTTACACAGCACTGCTATGAAGTGCTGTAGCTGCATTCCTTGCAGCCTCTTTAGAACTTTTTCTGAACACCCCTAAAGTGACAAATCTGTGATTCTGCCTTCATGTGGAAACAGCTCTGATGAAAATGTATAGATTGGCAGATAAGTAACACCATTTTAAAGACAATATTAATAAGATACTGAGCCAAATTCTGTAACTATAATGTAGTAAATCTGGAGCTCCTTTGCTGAGGTAAATGAAGTTCCTCAGATGTGCAATTGTCTGACATCTAAGTAAACTTGTGATTTAACATTGCTTAAATAAAAATGTAGATGTATTGAGGGAAAGAGACCTTTCTTATTATGGATCTAGGATTAGGCCCCCTTATCTCCCATCAGAGCAGAAATCTACATACATAGGGCCATAAGAAATTGATATTTTCACACATGTTTCAAAAGTGAGTGAGTTTTAAGGCTTTTAAAAGAAAAGTATTGTAGTGCCCAGAGAGCTATGTTAGTGCAAGCTGAAAGTGTCTGAGGATGAATACACGCTTGTTGCAATAGAAGAAATGGAAGCAAGGTCTTGTTCCCTCTCTTCTGCCAGACAAAGTTACGCCCCAGCTCTGTTCCAACAGATCACAAGGAGGAAAGAGATGTCACAAAATTGCCTGGTCAAGTGCCAGATCCTGATTATCGTTTCCATTTGCATAAAGGACAGCACAGTTGATCTAAGCTGACTGTAAAGCACCTCTGGTAAGAGCGATTTGGATAGCCTAAGGATCTTATATTTAAATGCGACTTAAGTCTACTACTAATTTTATTCCATTTGAAGTAAAGATATTTGTGCAGTTGCTTAGAAGCTAACTCATCCGGCATGGCAAAGTACACATACAGATGAAAGACATTTCATCATTGTTTCTGTAGATCCTTCAGAGGACTGCAGGAACAGTTTGCAGTCTTCCACACTAACTTGCTATTCTTCCTTGGTGCTTGTCATCTGTGTGGGAGAAGCAGCAGGTCAGTGCTTGTCCCAAATCCACAGAGGACTGCCCTTGTTCTCACTTCAGTGTTTTATAGTCAACTGCAGTAAAATGCCTAAGCAAAATTTCTAGTATATTAGTCGAATCTGCTGCTGATTTACATAGGCATTCATTGTATTAAGATGTAGGACAGGAGACAACAAGGAGAAGTCTCTAAAAATTATGGGACTCCTGCCTTTGGTTGGGTGTAGCTGTACCAGGGATGCTATAAGCATCAGTACACATCTAGGAAAGAAGATTCATTAATCATGATGTGGGCATGGCCTTCCATTGAGATTTGGCTTAATCTTTCTGGGATTTATATAAAAGTCCTTTAATAATAAAACATTGGAAAGAGTTGTGACTTGTTATCCAGAAAAAGATTTTGGATGAATACTGTAAAATAAATGTAGAGTACTTCACAAGCCACTTAACAGATGTGCGAAACACAGGGGAAACACAGCAGCCATGTGGCAACATATGACAACAGAGTGTGGCAAGGTAAATAAAAATTATAAAAAACCCCACACTCCTCATAAATATGTAATGTCGACCAAATAGCCACAGTTTTCCCAAAAGGCTTCTTGGCCTCTCCCTGTCTCAAATTACTGTGTTGTTTTACAATGAACTATAGCTGTCTTTCAGCTGGAGAGAAATAAAGGCATTTTCTTAGATAGAACTAAAGGCATTAAAGTCAGCAGATGCTTGGTTTTAAGTCTTTGTGAGAAGATGTAGTGGTTTTCAGTCCATTTTTTGAAAAATGCTTTGTAACATAAATACACAATCATTACAGATATTTACATAAGATTTAAATTACTGAAATTTCAAAATAATAATCTTTCCTCATGCAAGTCCACTGACTGAACAAGGGTTTAGTGTTTGAATAAAGGTATTTAGCTTGCACTGTAATAATATATTTATCAATTTTGTGTCACTGAGACCAAACCTGGAGTATCTATATGTGAAAAATGTGAAAAATCACCTAATTGTATCCTCAACAAGTGCTTATCATATATTCTCTAGAAATCCAAGTTCACTATGCTCTCTCACTCTGAATAGTGCTCAAACATATCTATAGTGAGCACTATTTGGTGAGAATAAAAATTATGAACATGGTGAAGATATTATTTCTGTGTCCTCTCAATTCATCCTCCAAATTAACTTTGTGAACCACCAGTTTTTTTCATCTAAGACTTTCTGACACATATCTTCGTTTGACATGGTGTGTAGTGATTAAATACTAGCTGGGATGAAAAAAGTAAAGGGGAAACTAATAAAATCAGCATTACTTAAGATCAGCTCTGTCCTGTGATTGGACTTGTGTAAGAGATTTCTTCTCTGCAAGTTCTGTTTATTGCTGCAGAGCCCATTTCTAATATGGTAGTTATGTTTTACCATGGAAACAGACTCACCTTTTTATTTCCAATCATAATCACTGTTGTTTGATTGGCTTATCTGTAGAGCCTTTATAATTGTTAGTTTTGTATTATAATTGTACATGGTCATGGAAGTTAAACTTTTCCAGAGGTGGAAAAGGAAAGAAAGTTAAAGAAAGTGCTAAGAAATAGTTTGTCAAAATGGGAACTTGGCAATTAAGTGAGCAACAGTACATTATCTTATTGATTGGCTTCATTTTAACCACATTTACTAGCAGGACAGAAGAATGGCATTTCTGTGACTCTGGAACAGTAAAATTTAAGAGATGAAAAATAACAAACATATTTCTGCCATGAATGTTGGAGAAATTCATGAATGCCATTACAGTGTTATGAATACATTACCCTTTTTTCCCTGTCGTTTGATTATGATTATTTTGAGATATGTGTATGAAATCTCGTCTCTGAGAATACAATTTCACAGTTATAAAACCAATACTCTAAACAGTTTTCATGCTGAAGGATGAAAGCTTGTTTTTCAACATAGATTCAATGGAGTTCTGTTGGGGTAGTGAATGTGCACCTATTTGCTTATGGCAGAAAAGCTAGGATTATTGGTTGTGGTGTTAGCACATGACACTCAATAAAAAATTTAAGAAATATATTCTGAGGTAGCTATACCTGTGTATTTGGCCCCACTTGATGTACCAAAAGAATATAAAGTCTAAGGACATTACCACCTCACTGAGTTCAAAATAGCTAGGGTGCAAAATGGCAACCTCCAATGAACATTAGCTAAAGTGTTCCTTTTAATTTGGTTTTATTGGGTCATTACTTTGCCTGTTATGATGAACACAGAACTTTGTCCTTAAGTAGATTCTGAATAAAAGGAAAAAGAATAAAAAAGAAACAAATCCAGCCAATTCTGTGGAGCAGTAGTAACAGGTAGTAAGTGGAGCAGAGGTGGATATGGGAGTAGTGTGGCTGATGCATTTTACAGCAGGTGAAATACTGCAAACAACTAAAAATATAGAGAGGCTAGAGGAACCAGTGTATTGTAACCTTTGTCTTAATGAATGCAAAATCCTTTTAACAGAATAGACATTTTCTAATATTTAAGGCATGCTACTGATACAGCTTGTTGTAAGAGTGGAAGAAGCTTCTGGTATTTATATTCTTTTCTAACAGAAGCTGAAACATAGAAAATTGTCTTATACAGAGTGATTTCTTCAGCCTTTTTTATATCACTAAGGAAGCTTCTTGCTGAGCATTTAGACTGGAGACAGATCAAAATGCAGATGCTTTATTTGGTTACCTTAATAGCTTAATAGGCTTTACGGATTACTACTCTCACAAGCCTTTTTGAGCTTATAAAATCCTAATGTATTTGCTATTAGAAATTATGAGCTCAGTCCCAAAAACTCTTACTTGCATGAGCCCCCTGGTGAATTGCCTGATCTTTAAGGGTTTGCAGGACCTCCATCCTGTGCTTACAAAAATACTGTAGAAGACAGGAAGGGTAAGAAATTCCCAAGGGGAGTCAATTAGCCTATAAAACTGTCTTATTCCAGTCCACTCAGTTCCTTCCTAAGGCTTTTTGCCCCATTTGGATTTGTGCCATAGCTAACAAAAAAGAAAATGGATTGTATGTGGTAGATGTTAATCAAAACTTTATTTATTTAAAAACTGTGGGTTTGGATGACATTGACAAGGAAGAACAGTTGCAGGGCACAGTGCAGAAGTTAGTTTTGTAGGAGTATCAGACTACAAAGTGTGTTCAACGGCATTCCAATTCAAATCCAGCTCCTCATAAGCGAGCACGAATCTGCTCAACAATACCTCTCCCCTAGTGTGCCGTGGTTTTCCCAGAGATTAAGTTACACTGCCTCTGTCCCCCAAACTGCTGGGTGACCATCCCCTTACGTATTCTAGCTTGCTTTTTGTTTTGCTTTATGATGTTGATTTTTTTCATATTAGACCAAGTCTCCTTGACCATTAAGCTGATATTAAGTGCCTTGATAATGTCATCCTTGGTCCAAAATTAATGCTGATGGGAGTCCTGCTGTATGACTACATTTCCAAATGGAGCTATTGCAGCTATAGCCTTAAAACATCTGTGGAGTTACTGAAAAGATGCAATGAAGAGTTTTCTTATGAAAACTATGGACAACCTGATATTTCTTCAATGTCCAGGGCTCTCTAGTTGACAGATTGCTTTTTCTAACCCTGAAGCTGTTTGTTCTTTCTGTATTTCTACAGGCTTTTCCTCCAGATATTTCTCTTGTTCAGTGGTGTAGTTCAGGGAAGACATAATGACCAACTATAGCTGCAAGACTCTCTGGCTCAAGTAGCATAAATGTGTACATTTGGAGTGAACTGACTGCAGTCATAATTGCATCTGTCCATGACACTTACTCAAAACTGCGTGTGTTTCATCTGCAGCAGAAAAATTCACTGCCAGCAGCATGTTTTTTAGTGCTGTTGATCTCTTGTGAAGAAGTGAGGTTTGCACTGCATGGCATTTTTCACTGAGGTATTAAAAGTTCTGTCAGATGTTTCTGACCACAGCAAAGGTCATATGTAACTCTTAGTCCTGAAATCAGTGACATGAAATCATGACCTTGCAGAAAAACTGGTGGTTTTACAGTAAAATGTAAGATGACACAGTAAATATGTAAAAACTGTATCAAATGAGAAAGGAAAAAAAGAACAGAACTGATTCAGAAATTGTTGAGAAAAAAAGATTACACAATCAAACTGTCCTTCTTCTGAGAGTATCAGTCTGAAGACCAGAAGAAAACCAGAGAAAGAATCCCAGATCAAACCTTTTCTGCAGGAAAGTTCTGAAACCTTGCTGATTAAGTGTGTGGAATGGGATTATTTCTGTTTAATATCTTGAAATTGTAGTTATGTTTAAGGACCATTAAAAAAGTATAGGAAAAGTTCATTTTTGTTTACTTGCAAGAGTCACCTACTACTTAAAGCTGAAGTTTCACTTAGAACAACCTAAGAAACTAAGAAACAACATCTATGAAGAAGCCAATACCTTCTACCTGTAACTTTTTAAAGGAACCCTTAGTCTTGCTGCAGTTATTGCTGAAAATCTTTGCTGATGCATTGGGGAAGATAAATTAAAAAATATGGAATATAATGTATAAGAAGAAGGTTTGCATCTCACTGTATGCTAGACTGGCTCTTGCATGTGACTACAGCACCACTCTCAGCTATTTAATGCAGAAATGAAACTTGCTTGCTTTAACTTGTTTAATCCTAGTAAGTGGCTTATGTCAATCTACGTTTACAAGATTGTCTTCACAAGGATAAAGCAGTAAAAATAGCATTTTATAAATGAAATTGAAATTCATCTTCATCATGTAGGTTCCTTCCTGAAATCAGAAGAATTTATAAGTATTAGACATTAGGCATTACTTCGCATAAATGATCAATAAGGCAAATTTAGAGGAGATAAATGAAGAAGCAGATGAAATCCTTTTTGTCATCAGCAAAAAGCAGTGCACAGACTTTAGATCACAGAGCAAAATTTCTCTTCAACTAATTAAATAAGAGAGGAAATTAATTAAGAACATCTAATGTATTTTTTTCTAAAAAACTCACACATACAGACATCAGAATAAAATGTGAGGTCCTAGGTGACAAAAACAAAGTGCAAAGATTGTACTAATTCTCCTTTCTCTATAGGGTGACACATTATGAGAGACAAAATTCCTGAAATAATTAAACAAATTAGTTATGCAATTACCTGTTGAAAGAATTACATAAAAATTGATAATGAATGATTTGCAGCAAAGGCTTTAAATCACTCTGCTTCAATTAAATAGCAAGCAGGGTGTAATTGTAGGAAATTCATAGTGCAGTAATGTTGTTAAGTGGAATCCACATTGTTGCATCAGACTTTCACAATTCCATGCAACCTGACTTATGTTTGCGGAACTTGTTATGAAAGTGATTGGGTTTTGTTTGTTTGGAACATTGCTGCTTCTCTTTCTTTGATGTTCTGATTTACTTAATTGTCTTTAGCTGTAAGAGATGCAGTGTCTTTCTATTACTAGGTTTTCACAGTACCTTCATCAGAGACATGTGAAAGTCCCATTGTTGGGTATTCTTTCACTGGCCTGGAAGGCATTTAACTTTGCCACAGATGTTTTGTGATCACTATGATTTTTATAGAAAAAGATGCAGTCTTAGAGCTAAAGATTAGTTTTACTTGGCAAGTCATAGTTGGAAAGATTTACCCAACAGTTCCACATTTCCGTGGAAGATTTCTGTCCTGTGTTTTCGAGTTGTAAATCGAAGAAATTCAGTGCCTTCCCCAATAAATCAGTCTTAGAATTCGATCTGCCACTGGGTCTGTGACTGCTTCTTGGGCTGAAAAGAAACCCTTTATAGACAGAATTTTCAGGCAGTCATTTGATGTTTTATTTAATACAAAGATAAATAAGAGAAAAGCACCACTGATTCTGTGGGTAGCACATTTTCTCATGCTCACAAAAATTTATACTTTCTGTGTTTTGACATAATTTTTTGCCTCTTACATCTCTTATTTTCATCCAAGATACCATGTCATTGTCTGTGGTCTGAACCAAAGGATGAACTATTTCTGTATTAATAAAATTGTAAATAAAGCTTGTATACTTGTATTAGCCAGTTTATTTGTATCAGTGGAATTTATATATGTAGCTTTTTCACACGACTGATAAGAATCTATAGAGCATTTTTTCCAAAGAGTGTACAAAAACTTTGGTGGCTTTTAGGTCCAAGGTCTTTGGTCAAATGACCAGTCCATCCCCATGCTGATGTATGTTTTGCTATTCTCCAGCTGTGCCCAGAAGGTTGCTAGGGATTGGCAATGCTGCAGTAGGTTCTGTTAGTACACCAAAATCTGCTATCAGCCAGGTCAGTTCTGCAGTTCTTTTTCCACAGATGGCACTATTAATCCAGCAGACAGGAGCAACTCTTGTTTATACCCAGCCTGCACAAGCTTTCAGCTAGAAATGAGGGACAAAAGGGTTTGAATCCTGTTATAGTTCCTGCTTTGCCATCCTTTAATGAGCTCAGAGAGTAGTTTATAATGTTGTCCTTACTTGCCTGTGACTGTGGTGGAAGTCAGGAGTGAAAGCAGTGAGTGGTGTGGAGTGTGGCTGAGCCACAGCGTGACTGCTATGGTGGCATGTAATACTAATAACAAGAGTGGCCAGGCAATCCTTCATTTGGGAAAAACAGTGGCACAACACCACAATTTACTATGAAAATTAGGAAAGCAATTTTAATCATGTATTGTTTTTGCAAATGGCTGTTTTTGTGAGAGCTGAGTGACGTAAATGGGATGTGAAGTGACTTAAATGCTTTTTCCAAAAATATGCAGGCAATTGATCTTGTTGGAGCAGTTGAACTCCCTAGATAGTCAATGCATTTGGGTCTTGCTTGTCAGGGTAAGTAACTGGATCTCAAGCCCCCCATCTTCTCAGCTCTCAGTGTTACGTGTCAGAGATATGTGACTTGAAATGACACCAAGGTCTCAAGATTTTTGCATTTGGCTATTTTTCTGGGACAGAGTCCAGGCTGAGCTGGCAAAATCCTGGCAGTCTGCAGGGTGGAGGTACAGCCTGACTGTATGACTGCAAAAGCCCTTGGCAGGAAAGGTCTGGGAGAAAGTGTAAATAGGAAGACATCCTACAGATAAACCATAACTCAACATGCAGGCAGTAACAGCCAAAGAAAGAGACTTTTTATGTAGTAGCTTGTGATGGTTAGTACTTTAGTGATTCTTATACCTGCAAATGCAGTAGGATCTGTTAGCCAGTAGGCCGCTGAGGGTGGAAAACATTTGCATTGCAAAACACATCTTTTATTTTTACTGTATTTTGGTTCATATGTAACAAATTATGAAACAGACACCTTGTTTGAGTGTGCTGTGGAATACAAAGCACATTTTTTCCTGCATGTGCAACCAGATTCTGCTATCAATTAATTTAGTTTTACGCTAATCCCATGGAATTAATTCAGAGTGGTGATAAATCACACTTTGACCTGGGCATTTTTTGCTATTTTGATCTGTTGGAGGTTTTCCATGGCAGTATTCTCTGCACTTGTTATTTCTTTATTAAGATCATGATTTTGACCAACCCTCTTAATGTTTGTCATGTAGTTGCTAAATCTACGTGAAACAGAATTAAAAAGTTTTGGGAATCCAGATTTGACTAGAACATTGAAAAACATGAATGGTTTGAGGGGAAATTGTTGTGTTTGTCTATAGGAAAGTTCAGTTTGCAAACAGAACACTGTTAGCAGAAATTGGACAGTGACAATTCTAATTATGCTTTCCCATTCAGTAAGCACAGTTTTGAATCAAAAGAAAAGAAATATTTTAATATAAGAAGCAGTCTTCAGATATTTCCATAGACATCCACAGCAGAACTGCAGGAATACTATTTATGACGCATATTAAAAATGTATGTACACAGAGATAGCTACAGTAAAATTGCCAGTAAAGCAAATGGGATGCAGCCAGACTAAGGGACTTTAAATCCATGTTTCTTCTCATTCTGGCCACATGAATTTCACAAATGGAAAGAAATATTACAAGATTCAAATATATTTATTCTTTTTAGCCTTTTGGTCAGCAGTACAAGCATAAAAGCTTGTTAACATAAAAGACCATGTATAAAGCCCCACATAATAAAAAGTTACTTGAATTCCTAGAATCCTGATTGGAGACTCACAAACTCCCATATGAAAGAACCGTGTTTACTGACAAGTTAGCTTGATAGGGACTGCAGTTACCTGAATTTCAAGTGAATATTGTGAAGATAATCATGTGTGCATTGTTTACTGAAGTTTTTTCGTGCTTGCAGAATGATTGCAGAATCATGTTGAACTAGAAATGTGTAGATTCATGGAAATGGGAATTTTCTAGTTTATGGATTACTTCCAGACATATTAAGACTGCAAAGGATATAATGATTTGTGGCTTACCTTACCATAAAGTTTTTTGGGGGGGTTATGACTAATTTAGTTGTATATAAGGTTTATCCTAGGGTGCTAGGTTGTTCCCTCCTGGAGCAGCCAGATTTTTATAAATCCGGTCATATGTGTATTACCTGAAAAGAGGGATTTACTATCATTTAAGCAAAAAACATGGCAACCTAGAATGTGGGCACAGGAACTATTAAAGAATCAGCACATATTTATACTAAGGTTTAGAAAATATTCTTACTTTTTTAATGGAATTCATAAACAATGTATTTTAGCATGAGGGCCCAGCTTTGCTATGCAAGTTCAAATCTTAGTTTCAAATCTCCTCTGTTTTGGTGACTTAATGCAAGGGTGCAGTTTTTGTTATAAACTTTTGCTGATCCTTCCATTTGGTGTAACTTTTACACTGAAAAAAAGTCTACTTGGGATGGACAATGTTGAAAGCAGTGGGGTGTAACAGGTATCTCTGTGGTAAGTGGAATTATGACCACACTTATGGAAAGCAAATAGCTGAAACAGTAGGAGCATCCCTCTTCAACACAAAGGTGTGTCAGTTCCTGAAACAGGAGTGTTCTTGGTGGGCTGGGTTTCCACAGTTACTATGTTTTGTGCCTGCCAAAGGGATAGGAGAAAAAAAGACTGCAGAAAAGTCCAAGATACAATGAAAGAACCATAGTTTCTGGGAGAAAAATCATGAGAGGAAAAGATCTCATTGCAGTCTACAACTTCCTCATGAGAGGAAGAGGAGGGGCAGACTCTTCTCCTTGGTGACCAGTGACAGGACTCAAGGGAATGGCCTGAAGTTTTGTCGGGGGAGGTTTAGGCTAGACATCAGGAAAAGGTTCTTCCCCCAGAGGATGGTTAGGCACTGGCACAGGCTCCCCAGGGAAGTGGTCACAGCACCAAACCTGGCAGAGTTCAAGAAGCATTTGATTGATGCTCTTGGGCACAGGATGTGACTCTTGGAGATGATCCTGTACAGGGCTAAGGGTTGGAGTCAATCCTTGTGGGTTCCTTCCAACTCAGGGTATTCTGTGATTCTCTGATTCTATGACAGAGGCAGATTGTGCATTTGGGGAGTAACTATTGGATAAAAGGAGGCTTACGTCGGGGAATAATATGCTTGTGACTCCCACAGTCCTTAGAGAAACAAAATTTTAGTTCTTACTGTAGTGGAATGGAATTATATAAAAGATGTATGACGTTACTATGAGTTTCTTTTCTCTCTCTAATTGAAAGACCTTGCAGACTATGATTTTGATTGGTTTCAAAAGTAATATTTTTTAGCAAAAATCTCCAAGAAATTTCATTTTTTACAATGAAGCTCTCCTGGCAGCACAGAGGTGAAGGAATGCATTTATTATAGGCTATAAATAGGAAAGAGAGGTGAAAGGCAGATGCAAGCCTGAGGTAGGCCCCTTAGCTGCTTAGGCTGCCACCCTCACTACTTCACCATGAAGTGTCTCATGCTTTTTTTAAGTTATATTCTTCTATTACACCCTTTCATGATCCTCCCTAGCACTAGCACATCTGCTTCCCCCAGTGCCTTATTCTCTTTGATCACAAGGGAAATTATCCTTGAAGCTGTACATTTACCTTAAATATTAATTAGGAAGCTGTTCTGGGAGGATCAGGCTTTGCAGAGGAGTTCAACAGACTTGCTGCTTCTACATTGGCATTGGGTTGTCTGCAGGCATCTGGTTCATAGTTGCAGGGACAAATAAGCAATATGAAAGGCAATGTGAAATAGCAGACTGATGGAGCAAGGTGACTGCAAAGATTTTCTCTCTCTCCTTTGCTATGCCATGTAAGACATAATTTTTTAAATTAAGTGTCTGGACACTGAGAACCAAAATAGGGAAGGTCTGATTTAAAGTCTTAATGTAACTGCATTACAAACTGTGCCATTCAGGTCTTTCTGCCTCAGTTTCATCTCTTGACTCCAAAGAAGTTAAAAGTAACCGGGTGTGTGTATACTGCAGATTCTCCAGAACATGTTCTGGTGGTCTCCAGAATCCCAGCATGCATAGATGCTCTTGATTTCAGAGGCATAAATCTTAGATCTCTTTCATCTTAATGCCAAGCAGAACACTGTAGAAATATAAAGGGCAGGAGTCATCAGAGTAAGATAGAAGCTGATGTATTCCTCTCTTTTCTTCACTTAATTTTAAGAAAGCTATTTGCTTTACTTTATGGTTGTGGGTGAAATTTGAAAAATCTGACCTGCTTTTGTCTCCACAGCTCTATCAGGGAAACTGGCAGTACTGGTTTCTTATCTGCAGATTGTTGTATAAAATTTATTTTCTATTTCTTCATAAGAGATTTTCTGTTGACGTTTCTCACACCCCCAACAGGTGAAAGACAAACCCTTGGATGTAATTTCAACGTTTTGTATGATAAGAAGGACCTAGAATGTAGTTGTAAAAAAGCTAAAAATGGTTATCTGGAGGATAAATATGGAGGCAGATGGTATTCAATGTCAGTTATAAGGACAGTGAGCCTGAAATACTGTTGAATGAAATAGGCAAAATGAAGGCATTTTCTCTTAGTGATACTTTGGTTTGCCTGGACCTTAATGTCCCATTTCACATGTTAAAACAGAGACCATGTAATAGAACCCAGTCAGTGGGTAAAAAAAATAAAAAATAAACCATCATATTTTCATTGTTTTTTCTTTTACAATGTTGAAGAAGCGGTGTAGTATCCTATGGAATGTAAAAAGGACAAGTGTTCTGTGTGCTTTGGATACATCAATTCTCATACAATCTTGTAAACCATGCCTCAGACCTGTTAGAAATATAAATAGTCCAAAAATTATTTTAAAAAATCTTTTATGTTTGTTAGCTAACAAAACATTGTAAGAGGTACATTTCAATCCTTTACCTATACTTAGTGGAGATGCTGGTCCCAAAGAAGTTCTCTTTGTAGCTTTTCTGGAATGAACATCTATGTTGTGTTCAGTCAGAGACCCAAAACTGAAAGAGCACAGTTAATTACTGAAGGGAGGGCAGCCGTGCCCAGTAACTTGCCCCTAAAGCAATTATCCCTCTTCATAAGAACAAAGTTCTTTGTAAACAGTGTCTCTCTTCCTAGTTTACAAGTGGGGAAATGAAGAAACAGAAGCCAACTGCTAGATTTTGCCTATTACGCTAGTGTAAAACTGTCACCCATAATTCTGCAGCCTAGAGCTGCCAGTGTGCTCCCTGCAGATGAGGATTTTATGTTTTAAGGCACAATTATTTGAAACTTTTGTACCTTAATCCTAACTCTATTTGTGATGCTCTCTGCTTTTTTAAAATATATGAATTAGACCACCTTAAATGTTATTATTGTTGCATGGAAAAGATTGTCACACAGGACAGATAGAGCATGCCAAGGCTTTCCCTTTGTCTCATTTAAGATACCTTCTATTTTCTGTCCCCTTCTGACATTCCGGGAAACATTAACTGTTAGCAATGTTCAACTAGCTTTCTCAATATCACTGATTATTTTATATGCCTCTCACACATTTGATTATATTCTTCCTGACAGCTAGATCAGGTATGAGTTTCTGCCAGCTGGCAGTAAAGTCAGCAGAGATCCTGGTGACAAAAAAGGCACCTGGACAGGAAAGGCAGCCATGAAATAAAATCAGAGAAGTGAGCAGAATTTGGTGGAACAGGGAAATGACAAGGTGGGGGGCAGGGGCCGGGGAGCTGAGGGTGAGGATGTGCCGAGTCATCATTTCCACCCTATGGGCCATGCAGGCTCCTTTCAGCTCTGCAACTGAGCTGCCTGTGTCTTTCAGGATCTCCAGGATCTTGGAGATGGAAAACTGCAGCCTTTTTGCCCTTGTGATGAATCCTCTGCAGCATACAGCCAACTAACTGCAGTGAAATATATTTAGGAGTTGCAAATCAGCATAGCAACAGCCACAGTTGAGGTTTGTCAAACACTGTGTTCTCTGGGAATTATTGTGACTACTTTTAAGGCAAATTCTAAAACCTCTCCATAATCTGTAGCAGATCCTTTGTGTATTTAGGTAAGCAGAACTCCTAGGAAATGCTTTGTTTGCTGGCTTCTTACTAAGCCATTCATATTTGATTGAGTTGTAAGAAGTGAAGAGCAGGCATGTCCCATCAATAGGGTTTAGGGTGTAGTTGGAGTTCAGCTGAAAACCTTCCCCGACTTCTCCATAGAATTTGCACCTTGTTTCATGCATGATTTTAATTCCAAAATTTCTTAAATTTTGAGAACTTATTCACTAATGCTTTCCTATGCAATGTTGTTGATAAAGCAGCAGCTTATTAAAGACTTTAAATCCAGGTATTTTAAAGTTAGCCACATAAATCCATACTAAAGTACTTAAACTGTCACTTGTGGACAAATGTTTTGTGTGCAGCTAATGACTGCTAAGTACCTAGCTTTAGCTTTTTTTTAATTTATTTTTTTAAGAATTCTTTTGTCCTCCTGAAAGTTACACAGGCATACAGTGCTCCGGTGCCAAATTATGTGACTCAAAAAATAGCAAAAGGTGACTTCATTGATAAGTCTTGAAATGAGGATAAGAGGACAACTTAAAACTGCATAATTACTTCTGACACTAAGGTGATTACAAACTCATGAAGTCTTTAAGCTTGAGCTATTACATTGCCTCCCTAAGCCAAAGACACCTGCCTTTAAGCAAGTTCAGAGAAGGTAAGAGACATGGGACGGACTCTTTCTTGCATATGTTGAATAACTAAATACTAAGTCCTACAGACTGACTGGAAAAGCCCTATTTCATACAATGAGGTGCACAAATATCTGGGATTAAATCAGTTGACCTAACTTCAGCATGTGAGTTAGCAACTTATGGCTTAAACCACCTGTTTTTCACTACTCAGATCAGCTAAGATGCATCTCTTCTGAACACTTTTGAGAATTTCACTATATGTTTGCACACTGGGCAATTGCATGAACAGACTGACATAAAGAAGGCGACTGATCTGACTTAACGAATCTATTCTACTTTGTCCAGCATTAAAACTTTTGCACTAGGTAAACAAGCAAGTATAAATGGAGCCCAGTATTCCATTTTGATGGTCCAGTTTAATGTCTTTCGAAGTTCAAGCTTTTTCATTTTTATGAGTAAAGCAAAACTACAACCTCAATTTAATTTAATTTTGGGTGTGGTTCTTGTGATAATATTTCTTCAACAATACAGAAATGTGCTTCTTTAGGTAGAACCCCCTTTTTTATTTTACTTTTAGGAAAGACGTGAAAGAAGGCAAAGTGAAAGAGAATGTTAGTTTACTTTTCTACAGCATGCTTACTAAAGGTTTTTCTTACTCAGTTTTAAAGAAGATCCAAGGTTCTGTATGCAGTGTTATTTTACAGTGTGGATTCAGGTACTGATCTACTAAGCAGTAATACATAAATTAAAATCCTTAACATCAGTTTACTGTAGTTTAAATATGGAAACTTAACAGCTACTTGCAGCCTTTCTACAAAAAGAATCTAGAGAGTGGGGTAATGAGGTGCATAACCTTCAGTTAGAAACCTGTACTGACCCCGTTGCAGTACCTGACAGAGCTTCTGCAGACTGTGATAGTGATGGTTAGTCTTTCTTTACATGGATATCTAGAAGAATTTTGGTTTAAATATACTGAGACCATGAGGATTTGCTCTTTTCAGCCAACCATATAAAGCCTACCCATCAAGTAGACAAAGGTTGCAACTTTGAATTGGTTTGGGATTTTCACAGAAGGGAGCTCTTAAGGGATTTTAACCTGGTAAAATCCAAAGGTGTATATATTAAGAGAACCAGATAAAATAATATCTTCAATTTTTTTGTTCTTTCACTGAGCTCATTAGGCTTATTTCTGAAATCTAGCTGGCTGAATTTGTTGCTTGGATTTTAGTAGTGCCTTAACCTGACTTAGGTAATTTCACATAAATGCAAAACAGTTCTATTCCACGTGTGTTACTAGCACTCCTTGGGATATTGGTTTTTAGGAATTGCCTAAACTGTCTTAGGTTAACTAGATTAACTTCAGTGGTTGCCTTTGAAATGTATCTCGTTTTTCTACAGTTCAGTCTAACAAAAACCACCACAGACCTTAAGTGTAAGTGTCTTGCAAAGATTACAGAATTCTAGAAAAATGCTCCAAGAAAACTTACCTCCTGTAATTTACTTCAGGACTGACAAGTAGTGACTCACTGTTAGGTATAAAGTTGCAGTGTCCAGATTCCACCTTTGAGAATAGATATAAGAGAAAGAAG
>VXBX01001895.1:220970-236862 GCA_013400415.1 Scytalopus superciliaris | reverse complement strand
TAGATATAAGAGAAAGAAGAAGTCCTTCACTATAAAGGAACTTGAGACAGGCAGATCTCTATCTGTTCTCATATTGTATGATAAATGGAGAAACAAGATTGCATTCAATACCACACTGCCAGCCACCAAACATCATGAAATGCCATTATTGCCATAAAAGCTGATTTTTTATTTTATTTTTTTGTAATATCTTTTAGTTATTATATTTGGAAAATATTTATCTAGCAGAAAAGAGATGTGAAGCACATTGTAGAAAGGGTGTTGAAATCCCAATAGGTTTTTACTGTTTGACAACGTGCTTTTCTTGTGTTAGGAGAACAGAATGGGCATCCAGTTCACTGATTTTTTTTCCTAGCTATTGAACCTGTAACATGGAAGCTTCATCTAAGAGCAACAACTGCTAGACCTCAGGCAGTTAGCTGTCTAGTTTTGGTTTTAAAATACTCAATCTCATAGGTGATTCAAGTTATCAGCCATCTTTTATTAACAAGAGTTGTTTATAGATTCTGCTCCTTTGCTTGTCATGCCCTTTATTTCAAAGGAAAGTATGAGGAGACTCAGGAGGTAGTTAGTCATCTCTCCCATGAATTACCTGAGAAGCTTGTTTTTCAAGAACAATGTTAGAAACAGTCAAGGAAGTTGTCAGGCTCAATGACTGATACATTTAGGTCACTGAGGAAAAGAGTTGTGTAAAAACGATACCAGAGACCACTTTTTCATAGCAAGTAGACTATTTTTTACTATTTTTAAAAAAAATTGTTTTAAGACTTTTAGCTCAGGTGAAGCAAATGAATACATGATCATCAATAGAGGCTGGAGGCTGGACAAATTCTTACACGCTACCATGGCATACAGGAGAAACAAAAAGTACTTTGTTAAATTCTCTAAAAGAATTAGTGATTTGTCTAATGATTAATCATTTTATAATTCTTATAAAAGCTTAGTGATGGAATGTGCCCCAGACACCTTTGAATAAGAAAGTACACTAGAATGCATTGTTTTCACTTTGTGGAATTATATAATAAATTCATGATTTTAAAGAGATTATAACATGTAATTGCAAAAGATAATTTTTACTAGTAAATTCTTTAGAAATGTATGTACTGCATAGATGGCATAGAACTTTTATCTCTTTCTGATCCTGAGAGAACTAGTATGCAACAGTTGCCATGATTTAAGAACAAACTTAGCTTGCAGGAAATATGTTTTTTCATTAAAATATCATTACTGAGTGTGTCCAAAATTACAGTATTCACTCCAAATACAAAGAAACACCAGCGTTTTAACCTTGAACCAGTTTTTAAGTGTTGTCTTAAAAAAAAGATCTGCATAAAATGCCTGAATACTAAATGTTTCTATAAGGGAAAAATGATACTTTAGAATATTTGCCATGCAGTGTATGATACCAAAACTAAATAGGAAAGACCATGTAAAGGCAAAACTCACTGTAAACAACAGGAAAATAATTTAATTTACCATCCTAACAAAATATCATCAAATACAAAGTGTAGGCAGCAACACAACTAAATTTTTCACTGCCATAGTTTAAAAGACTATTTTGAGGTGTTATTATTTTTCTTCCAGAAGGTAATCCAGGAATTATAATTACTTAGTATCACCAAAATGTCAAACCATTGTTTACAATCCTGCTTTTGTGATGGTGGAGGCATTTCTGCATTGAAATTTTACTTCTATTCCAGTCTTGAACATTTCTGATAGAATGTAACTTGACTGGCAAGTTAAACTCAGGAACAATTGCATTGCTAATCATGTGTGGAAAAAACTATTTACAAAATCCATTTCATGGTGTATACCCCATTCTGTACTGGCAAATAATTAAATTATTTCACACTTTTATTTCTTCAATGTATATACAGAATGCATTTCATTATTCTTTCTCTTTATAATTGTGTTCTACTAATTGAATGATATGGTACAAATTATCATCTAGTTGTTTTTATACATTCGTGCAGCTTCACCCTGCTCCCTTTCAAGTAAATGACAAGTGTTTCCTTCAACATGACTTTTTTTTTTTTTTTTTTAAGAAGAGAAGTGATATTCTTCAACCCTTGTCAGGTAGAATCTATATATTACTCAGTTTTATTAGTTATATATTCTCATGTCTTTCAATGTTAAGAATAAGAAATAGATTTCCTGTCTTTAGAAGTTCAAAGTCCCACCCAGTAATTTTTTAAAAATTTTTATTAAGGTTCCAGTTCTACACATTCATCCAAGTATCACAGCCTTTAGTTCTGTTACTACAGCCACTGATCCTTGGGAGTCAGCTGTCCTAAACTGCTTCTTTGGAGACAAGAAAAGTTCTTCCTGGCTTGTCATTTATGCTTTCTTGCAAATTTTGCTGCAAGATGATTTTCCTTTCCTGTGAAGTTCCCTCAAAATATTCACAAATAAACAATGGATTGGCTAGTTTGTGTGGATTTGCACCTGAAAGACACATAAGTATTTATACTATATATAGACACGTTATGCAAACATTTTCTAAGATGATGCATCTCCTGTTTTAATGACATTTGAGAACACAGATTTTGCATCTGGTTTTTGTTTCTTATGCTTTTTATTAATTTAAAAGTTCTTTCTGTGCTAGTTGTCTTCATTAGAGGTATAATTTATTTTTTTTCCTAACATTTTCTCCTGTGAGGGCAGATTTAGTTTAGAGATGACAGGTAGTTCCTGTATCAGAACAAGGATCTTTTTGATGTCTCATTAGCTTCTCTTCAGGTTAATTTTCACAGCTGTGGTGGTACATTTTTGACTAAAAGTTCAGTTCTGGTTATTCTTTGTTTATTATGGAATAGAAAAGATTCACTTTGTTGTCAGTGATTGTTCATAAGTGCTTGTCTGTGGCTTAACCTTCAAGGTTAATTAACTTAAAAGGCTTGTCCAAAAAGTTAATGTTGAGGTGTGTCCAAAAACTGGGTTTCACTGAACAGAGGAGATTGCTCCTTAGGACAGTTGTGATGCAATTTGTTTTCTGTGTATTACATAGTGCTAAATGTGAGTCCTTGAGATGGAGGAAATTACTGAAGACCCATTCAAAGTCTCATTTCCCTTCAGAGCAATGTGTGCCGTTTCTTGTCCTTAGCCAGAGCTGCTGTTCTGGGCTAATGGTTGTTGGTAGTGTGTGGTTAAACTGAAACATCTTTATTAATTTCCTTGTCTAGTCTCTTCCTGCAAAATACCAAGGTAATGTTACTAATTTCTAGGCTTCTCATGGAACAGTTGGTCAATCCTGAGTTTCTTACTGCCTTTTAGTCTTCAGTCGTCACTGTCTCAAACTGATTGAAACACTGCAAGTTTGCTTCCCTGTGTAATTTGTATGAAGTGAACATTGTGATCTGCAGATCAGATGCTGTGTGCCAGGCCCTGAAATTATAACAGTTCCTCTCCAAGAAACTGACAAGAATAAAAGACTCCTGCAACACTGCAGTGTGAATTTACTCTGATTTGCCTGACCACTAGGATGCTTTGAATTGACTGGTTCAAAAACCTATGTAAACAAACATTTCATAGGATCAGACATCTGTGATGTTCTACTGCCTTTCCATATGCTTCATCTGACACTTCTTTTTGTTCTGTTTCCCATTCATGCAGTCACCTAATCCTGGAGACAAGGATGACCAAACATTGACGGTAGGCAGCAATTACTATGCATCTAAGCATTTGTTTCTCAGGAGGGTGGTGAGGCAAGCCTTACTTTGGTTTGGCACACGTCAATATTTTTCTAAATTACTGGGATTTCTTTCCCCTCCTATGCTGCTATAGAATATAAATAATTTATGTCCAATGATAAAGCAGTGAATTAATTTTCTTGTACAGTTTTTATAATTTCTCATTTCATAGGTATACCACACCAAAGATTAAGCCATGTACCATTAATGCAAAGTATTATTTTCTTCAGTGTTATTTTTTTCCCTCTAATTGGATTTCAGGGTCTTACTAGTCAGCAGTCTGTTGGCTCTCGCTATCCTTTTTATTGGAACAAGCAGCCAGCCAGCCAGCCATGAAACAGTCTTACCATATGGGATATAGCAAATGTATCCATTATTGCACTAGACAATTGCATGGGGAAAAAAACCCTCAGAGTATGTTTTAAATTTCTTTAGAAGCACAGAAAAGATGCTTGCATGGAGAAGATGTTAGATCCCTTGCTGTAAATGTCTGTACTGCCTTACCACACACACAGTCTGTTTTTGCAGCGAGTACTTAATTGAACCATTAAAAAAGAGTACTCTGTGCCCTTTTTATCCATAATTTTGATCATATGCATTTTTGAAATGCACTAAGTCTACAAAAATTATAGCTTACTTCAGGGATTCAAACACAAGGTCCTGCAAAGAAACAAATTATGGATTCTTCCTGATGCAAGCGTGCAGTTTTCATTTTCTTAATGCTTTATGAGGTTTCACAAAGAAGAATTCTTTTTTTCCCTAAGTCCTGGGAGACTAATGACTAATTTGGTGATCCATTACCTCCAGAGAAACTGTCTATATCTATGGCAATGTTTGATACAGTCTGCAGTTTAATATAATCTACTATAGGTGATGGTTGAAAATGTTTCACTGTGTAGTGAGATGTGAGGTTAATTCATACTGTTCCAGACCTCTTTCCACACAAACAATGAAAAATGCCTTTCCCTTATACTTCACCCTAGATGAAGCCACGTCTCCAGCGGGGAGGAAGCTCTGCATCCCTCCACAACAGTCTAATGAGGAACAGCATCTTCCAGCTCATGATTCACACCCTTGACCCACTTGCAGAAGGTATGCCTATTAATGTTTGTGGTTTTTTTGCTTTTCTGATGCAGAAGCAAACAAATGTTTTCTTTTCCCCTTCTCCCATGAAACTGTTACATTTCTCTTGCTTTCATGAGTCCTTTCTGAATGTTTCTGAATTTTCTGAGAGAGTTCTGTGCTCTTATGGTGTGATATACTTACTTCCACCAAGATTTTCAACTCAAGAAATGTGTACCTTGCAGTGATAATTAAAACTTAATCGCTTGGTTGATGCACATTACAACTACTGATTCTCTTCACTTCGAGCTTCAGCAGAAATCCTTTTGTACTTTCATAAAGATTGTTTTTGGTTTTGTTCCTGGTTTTGATTTTAATAAGTCAGAAAAAAACCCATCAAAATCTTGGATAATTTATCATGTCGACTGTATAAAAGAATGAGACTCTGCTGGATTGACTTCAGGTGGTTTAATGCTGACATTAATAAAAATGTGATAAACATCCCTCTGTGTTATATGTATGTTAATGATTTGCTTGCTTTATCCAAGTGTAGTGTAATTTATTTTTTTCTTTGAGAAATTAACAGGAAGACCATGATTGGTTTGATATGAGAAGTTGACAGAAAAACCCTGATGGCTTTGCATTTGTGGTATGATTTGACTCACTGTTTCTGGTACAAGATCCAAAAAAATTCAAGGCCAGGTGTTTATTTGGTGACTGTGTGTCTGTAGGACTTTTCTTGCTGCTGTAATAAGTGTCTTGAGAAATAGCACTTGTGAAGGAATTGGGAAGGACTAAAGAGACCTAAAATATTACTGATAGACCTCCCAAATTTCAGTGACCGTAAACTATATATAGCACTTCACATGAACATTCATTACAGATTGAAGACCACAATACAGCTAAAATTGTTGACTGGAGCTCAATTTCAACCTAACAGAGATTGAGAAAAAAAATAATCTCTCAGGTATTTTTCCATTGCTCCAGCTATTTCACTGGTTTCCCAGGCACAGCTTGTTCAGCGTTCAGACCTCTCCTACTTTTTGTCTCTAGCAAGCTTTTACTATGTACTGTGATCCAGAGGCTTCCCGCTTCCAACAGTGCAGGACAAAAGGGGTTTAAATTCTGAAATTCATCTTCAGGAGAGATAGAAGCCCAGCACTACTGAAAATGGGGTATTAATGATAATTAAGTTTTTCAGGTAACTGAAGCCTGCTCTTCATTATGCTACACAAATGCTTGAGATCAGTGTGGATTGGTAGACATGTTTGCAATACATAAATCTTATTTCACTTATTCTAGTACCATTTTCTTCAAGGTTTATTCTTTCATAATACTTCACTGCTTGTTTATGATTTTTTTTCCTTTCTGAAATTTTATATTTGTCCTGGAGTACTTCAAAAACTGGAACATAAATATCTTGAGCCTTCAAATATGTGCAAGGTAGTAAACATCTGTTCATCTGTACCTTTTGTTAAAACTGACCCACTGACTTAAAATTTACAAAGGGGGAAAAATCTGCCTACATTTACAGTAAATACTCTTTTTAATGCAAAACTTTCATGATGAAATAGCCAAGAGAACACTGGAAAATAACCTATGTGTGTTCAGACGTTTAATCTGGTGTTAATATCAGAGGCCAGTATTTCAAGCTTTTGCTGACTTCAAATTTTAGTTCAGAAGAGCATGAAAGTGCAATTCAATAATTTTTCTTGCGCACTCTGATTTTAGCTTTTTATAAGTAGGCCCAGATGTGTAGGAAAAATGTAAAAAAAAATCCACCCATGTTTCTGTCACACATTGTGATTATTAACCTTTTCTGAGGCACCAACTCATTTGTACACTTAGCTTTCAACATCGTTTGCATTGCAGGCAGTTTGGAGGGCAGACGTGAGGAGTATTGGATATCCCTACTGAATACTCATAGGGTTTCCTGAGATTCTAAGTGTCCAAATTCATTATTTGGTATTCCGCTAATTCTGCAAACCTCCATAAAAGAAAAAGTATTTTAGTTTTATGTAAATACTGTGACTGGCCAAGGTAGGTAGTCCTAACTAATAAATTTGCATGACATTTCACTTGAATCTTGCATTCAGTTATAAAGAATGTGTGATAATGGATATGGCTGCCTGCTGTACAAAATATTTATTTATTTATTTGGCTCTGTATGAATTTTCCCTACCAAACTATTACCATGTTTTTGTGTTTTAATCTACGTGTGTATAATGACATTGAACAACCAAATCAGTGTATCATGTTTACTTTAAGAGACTTTTACCATGCTAGCTAAGTCAATGTTTTAAGCTGATAGAATTTGTCACAAATTAAAAGAGACGGTATTTATTAAAAGTGTCTGAGAAGTGTAGTCCTTTGCTCTATAAACCCATCACTTGAGGGGATATAGAAATGTAAAGGATTCCCTGATGCGTTCTCTGGCCCACGTGGCTTTCTCCACTTCACGTGCCCTTCCCAACCACCCAGAAACCGCACGGCAGTCTTGAGTTTTCTGTAAGCAAAGAAAATTAGCTATGTTGCACTCACATAATGAATGGTGATGGACCTGGTACGTGACCTGTGAGGTTAAAGGATTTCTTCCAAAATATTTGATGTGAGTATGGATCAGACTCAGGAAAGAAGTTATGGGCATTTTTTAGTCCTGTCTTACTCAGCTTAGATTTCCTCAGTATTTCTGCCAGATGATGACTTAGATCAATAGATCAAAAACATTGCGTCATCTGCTGTATTTGTTGGATTTGCAGAAAGAGAACAGTTTATGAGAACACTAAAAAGTGCCATTCTCAAAGGAAAGAATTTTGAAAGGTGTTTATCAAAGGTGACACATACACAGGGACTCTGGCACACCCTCCTCTTGGTCAAACTCCTTCTGTCCTGCTCCCCCTCTCATTTCCTTCTTCCACATTTCACTAGCATTTACTTCCTTTGCCTTTCTCATACTACATCACAGTCACCTGCACCCACCTTCTTTCAGCCTCTTCTCATAAGATGGGTTCTTCAGCACTTGCTCTTCTCTCTGGACTGCTGGGTCCATTAGTCAAGTTACTTCCTGATCAGATACCAGCAGCCCTGCAACTGTCACAGCCAAGTGAACTGGGTTTTCAGTCTGTGGAAAAGCATTTATAAAGTCTTGGAGCTCGGTGCTTGACTCTTCACAGCTTCTAGATCATATCTTGCCTTTAAAAGTTAAATTTCTAGTTGTTGCACTCTGCTGGGAGATCCAGCTTTTCTTTCTCTTTAAGTCAATAATAAAGTCCACTGTTACATTCTCTTGAATAATTGCAAGGGAAATGGGGACATCAAAAGACACACTGCTCTGTCATTTGGAGTTCTGTGTGCTTTGCAAGGAAGAAGTCCCATCTATGTCTTCTTGATAACATAAACAGTAGTATAGAATGTATAAACGGGCTCTGTGACTATTAAAGATCAGCTTGACCTATACACTGTTATTATTGCATTAGCATTGAATGTATTTATAGAAAAGCAGTTCATCAAATTTACTCCTGAATAATTCATTTGTAAAGTCAGAACCAACTTCTACTGTAATTGAAAACATCTTAAAAATGCACTTGATTGCAAGTAGAATAATATGAAATAAGAGACTAAGATTTACCTTCCACAAAATGTAGATAAACAGGGCAATTCCAATATATCATTATACACTCATGAACGTATCCTTCCTTTTCACTTCCCACACAAATGTGGTTTTGTATGGCTTGTGCCTGTCTTGCGAAAGCCAGCTTGTAAATGCTTCAGCATCAGTGGGCTTGCAAGGTATTCAGCCCACCTCTGACAGATGAGTAATATCTGAGATCAGTGGGAGCTGCTGGATATTTGGCTCTTTGTATGCAGGCAGGTGTGCAGTCATGCTGTGGATTTAACAGTCTAGACAAGGAAGGCTTCTCCCCTGCAAAATCTTGGTCTCAGAATAAAGCTTCTAAGAAGATAAGAGTTCAGCCACTCTAACAGGTGAATGTGTAGGATATTTGTTAATAGGACATGAACTTTACATTACAGTTGAAAGCTCATCGTTCATTAAAAATATAAATACCTGTATGACATTAGGTTTTTGTTTGCTTTTATCTTACTACAGAAATAATGACCTTGATACGGATCATTTCCTGAGGATTAAGATTAATGACTGCCTGTGCATCAGGCTATCATCAACTCCCAGGCAGTCATTAATCCACAGGAAATCCTATGCCATATTTGCTTCTGCTTAAGTGCTGGTCTGGCAATCCAGCTGAGTAGTCAGCTGGTCTGTTCATAGCAACGTTGCCCATATGAAAAAGGATGGCTGTGTTGGTCAGGCCCCAATCCAAAATCCAAGTAACCTGAACATAAATCATGGGAATCATTGATCATTTCTGCCTGTTTTCTTCTGAGCCTTGTACCTCAGATACCTTTGTCTTAGTTTTGAAAGCGACATTCTGGGTTTTACAAATTTGTTTTACTTTTTTTGATAGAAGAAGACTGTTGTGCAGTGAGAGCAGGGCAAGGAAAACATGTTGAGTATTTTGTATGAAAGCTTCTGCTGTGAATAGTAATCCTACCTTCTCCCTACAAGCTAGGTTACTTTGAATAGAGATTCAGGATTGTGGAGGAGCATTTTCTGTCTGGAGACTTCTACATGTGCTCTATTGAAAAGGGAAGATACTGGTGGTGAAGTGAGGCTTCACAGTACCAGAGGCTAAGTAGAGATTCACTGCAACCAGAGTCTATCTTTCTTTTCTGGTACAGCTTTATCAGGGTACAAGAAGAAAGAGATCTTTTTGTTATCATGGGACCCATTTTCTGCCTGCTGATAAGATCCCACAGGCCAACAAAATATCTCCCACAAGTGAAGATTAGGTAGTTGCTGACTTTCTTGCTCCTGTGTAACAAGGCTGTAACTCATATGAAAATGCCATCCTCTGTCTGAAAATGAGTGTGATATAAATCTCTCTCATGGCTCAGTCCTCAGTCAGAAGTAGGTATCTTTGGTAATTCTCTCCTACTATCATTTTGGGTCAGAAAACTACAGAATGTACTTATGCAGAAAAGGTATTGTTTATCTCATATGTTGCATAAAAATAATGTAAATATGGTGCGTGTTATTTGTGAGAGAAGTAACCTTCTGTTACATAAAGCTGAGCTTACAATTCTGTCACTTCCTTCACTGAATATAGAAAAATACAGTATGTCACTGTTCTGACAAAAAAAAAAAAGAAAACCTGCATTTATGCTTCTCAGGAAAATAAGAATGTGATCCTCAAAGTTTTTGACATAGTAGTGAATTATAATTACGTGCTAGATCTTGTTGTGTTCCTAGATACCAGTCTTTAGAATTTCCCAACTTTTTGTTTTGCCTTAAACTGTTTTGCTTCATTTGTTGGTGCTACTTGGGTTTTTTTCTCAGATGTCATGAATAGTGTCAGCTTACCCCAAAGACAGCTAACACAGGTTGAGTTACCTTTGCCTGCCTGGTCACTCCCAGCCTTAGTCTCATTTTGCAAAACCCTCGTATTTCTTGTTCTTCCAGGGGCCTAGGTGAGCTGCACCATCATGTCTGCTCAGTGTCACTGGAAACCTTTTTAGCTGATGCTCTGTATTTGTTATGTCCTCAGTAAGGCCAGGCAGTTCAGTTTACACCAACTCATGGTTAATGCTCAGCTCTTTCATTGCTGAAGAAACCTGAGCACTTTTCACTTTCCTCAGCTTCATAGTGTGGATCTTAGAGGTCTTTTCCAATCTTACCAATTCTTCAATTCTATTGTGGTCTTACTAGCACAATGCCATAGATGAAAGAAATAATTCTTCGGAGCTTTTTAAGCACAACAGTATTTTATCTAACATGAGGAAATAGACAAATCTAGAAAAAATTGATAAAAATAATTATGTATGTTGTCTGCTCAATATCCTTCATCGTTCTTGAGCATCCTTTAGACATACCCGTAGGTGTGCAACAAAGCTCATCATTCTTCTTCTTGCACTCTTATTCTCACCAATCTTGTAGCAGTCCTTGGTTTCTCTTCTGGCCCACCAAGGTAAAACAGCCCACTGAGCAAAGTGCCTGGGGCATTTTGTCTTTCTTCTCTGCTGAAGACTGAAATGTTTACAAGGGACTTCTGTCAGAAAAGATGGACGCTCCCTGCCAGTCTCATATTCGAATTAGTAGCAGTTAGTTATAATATATGTCTTCCCTTTAACTCTCCAGCAAGGTCTTCTTTCACCTTTCTGTATGCTTCAGCTACAGTAGAGACCACCAAAATTTAGATGCCTGAGGTGGTTTGATAAATGTAGATTAGATGAGTATTTTTAAAATATCTCCAACATCAAACTGAATTCAGAAACTGTAAGTAAAACACTTTGCACTGCCAGAGGGAGCAACAGCATAGACAGAGTAGAAATCCTGGGTTATGTGCATCTAAGGGCAGGTCTATTTAAATAGGCAGAGAAAGTATTTTAAATAGCCCAGTTAATATCTGTCAGAAAGTTGAGAAAGAGAGAGATTATATAGCTGTTTTAAGACTTCAAAGTCGAAAATGGATAGCGGTAGTATTTACAAACTTCCATGTAACACACAGAGGATATAAATATCACTGTAACAGCTGTGGAACCTGAGCTGTCTACCAAAATGTGTGCTTTTGGCATGCAGAAAATGATATCTTGGGCTAATGAACAGAATTTTATTATGAAGGTTTTTTCTATATGTCAATCATAAATATATATGGACAACCAAAAAAGTAGTAGACTTTTGAAGTCTGAATTATTTTACTGAGTGATTTTATTTATCATATATACAGGAACCATTTAATTGTTGCCATATTTTTTGAGATGTTTATCTTACTTTTTGTAAAAACAGTGGCTGCACTTCCATAACTATAGGGTGAGTGGGCTTTCAACTTTTATCATACCCACATGTATCAAAAATTGAGTATGTTTTTGTTATACATAACTTTATGGGCAAAAAACTGCTTGCAAATTTCTCTCAGAATGTGCAGTACAATAGGGAAATGTAGCTCTTTGTTATGATGCTCTCCAAGTCTATAGCAACACAAATGTCAGACCTGCTTAACTTCAGAGGGTACCAAAATTCAGAGAGAAACCACTACTCATTGCTAGTTTCATTGATAGAACTTCTAGTTACATAAAAATTAAAAAATAGATCTGCCTTTAAAATCAGNTGAAATATAATCCTTGTGTTAGTTTTTTTGGTTGGTTGGTTTTTTTGGTCTTAGTTTGACAGCAATTTACTTCTGCATGCCCTGTTCTGCTGTTTTAACTAGAAACTACTCACTGCAGGCAAAATTGTTGTCTCTCTTCTCTGTGATATTTTCCAGTGATGCCTTGTTCTTCAGACAGTGTATTCTTCTTGGGATTCACTATCAAGTATGCAGGAAAGACATAAATATTTAAATACAAGCACGATCCCAGAGCAGGGTACAGCTGTCCTGACTATGTATTTACATGCTTAATGGCTTTAGTTTCATTTTAAGTTTCTTCCTAACTCGGAATTTCTTTGTTAAAATATGAACAACAAAGAACATGAATAATTTACAAACCTGTACAGATCAGGGAATAATGTGAGGCTGTGAAGGGCTTTCCATTGAAGCTGGAAGTGAGAGATTTTCTTTAGCACAGTTTGCACATGACAGATGACTTCACTCTGCACAGATTGGTTGGATTTTATAGCTGGATAGTGAGAAGAATGCTTGCTGCCCTTCCATTATTTGTCTTGGTCATGCTGAAACACAGAACAACTGGAATTTATTCAGATGGAGTTTTAGGTGTCCAGTATCCTACAGTGCCTGTCCCAGCAGACACTCAGGAAAATCCTGATCCTGTCAGCATCAGTGGTAAAACTCCCAATCTCATCAGTCAGATTTTCATTTCTACACCCTGGAATTCCTATTTTGTGAATATTTGAAAATTCTTTGAGGATAAATACCATCTTCAAAGACAGCAAAACCATATTTGATCCAGGCTGGGTCAATTCTCTTCTGTATTGGTTGTCTTTTGGTGTTACAACAGTATGGAGAATATATGGGACTTGTCTTCAAGAGTTTGATGGCAGATGGCACAAAAACATCTTATAAGTGAAAGAAGAAACAAAGCTCTCAGGAATAAGCAATTTCATGCTTTTCTTAAAGTTAAGAATAAAATCACCTAAAAATACCAACATCTGTGTCTGACAGACAATAGTAATTTAACTTAGTTTCTGCTCCATTGCATATGTGTGTAAATAAATTGTCATTGATTACCTCCTTAAAAAAATTTGCTCTTCAACTCATATCAATTCAAACCCTTGCAAGTTTCTTTTTATTACCACAGAACATTTGCTAGACAGTATGGACTGAAAACAGTGGATTTTCACTCTTCATTTTAAATGTTGCACTAAGAGCAAAGTAATAGCCAGATTTAGCTTTTGTGCATTGTGACTAACCTAAGCTGCCCAGAACTCTACTGATGTGATTGTATAAATTTTTAATTATATTTCTATTCACATTCCCATTTGATAAAATTGCAATAAACCTATTATATAAAAGCAGATCACTTTAATAAGATTATTATCAGGGCAAAACTATCTACAATAAAAAACAGAGTAAGAACACGTGAGGAGGGAAAACAAGAACAGCAGGCTTGCAGTTTAAAGCCAAGATGAAAGGTGACCACATGTGTTTTTAGAGCTCAGATGCACAAAGTAGTAAATAATTTAGTTACTCCTAATGCACTGCCTACTAGGCAGGTAACTGAAAGACTTCATTTATGTTATTTTCTATATTTGTTTAGGAGTGTTACTGAAGCAGTACTGGTAGCAGTATAACCAAAAAAAGGTGTAATTCTGAAATGCAATGCAATCTTTTACTGTATTGCTCAGTTCCAAAAAAGGTCCTTTTGTTTTTTCCATAGCGACGGCTCAGTGGCAAAGCCTCCATTTTTGAAGAACTGGCAGCTGGCAAGTTCACAAGAAAAATGTAGGCTGCAATATTTGATTATCTGAAGGTAGTAGGAGAAAAAGTTTTTTGATTTTTAAAAGAACATTTGTTTTTTCTCCTCTGCTTTCTGCAGTGATATTATGTACAAACTCCCACAGCAGTCCCAGTCTATCCCAGATGCTCAGTAGGAAAGTTAAGAGGTTTATAAAGCGATAAAAGGTGGGACTCAGAATAAGATGAAAGTCACTGACTGAAAATTATTTTGAGCTATTCTTCCTTTTTCACAATTGCTGGTATTTTTTTGTGTTTCGCCTCAAATAGTGGATGTACAAAGGCATTACCTTTTTATTAAAGATCTGCTAGATGTTAGGACTCTCATTTTACACCTGTCATGTTAATCTCCACTAGATCTTTCACAAGCATTTAGCACTGAGAGATCTTTGTTCCTAATCTGGCATCATTGATGAAATCAAATCAAGCTTTGATTAATATTTAGTTCAGATAGTCACTACAACTTATTTTAAAGTAGCCTCCTTTTTCTGTTTATGGATGAGACTGATCTTCTAACTGAATTTTCTCAAGACCATGACATGAATTCTTCAGGTTCCTTTGGCCTAGTTTGTCAGCCTTCTTTAAAAAAATTCAAATGAAAAGAGGACATCCTATTAAGCATGATGACAACAGTAAGTGCAAATCAGAAGCCATATCAGAAAGGTTTCATGAGAAATAGTGTCATCAAAATAATGTCTTTGACTGTCAGAACTTGCTGACTTTCAGAATTATGTGTGCAACTGCTCACACAATCTCCAATACTCAGGCTTTTTAAGTTTACAATCTTTTTGTAATTATTTACTTGCTTTAAAGTTGAAGTCTTTGGCTGCATGCATATTCTCAATTTCATTGCCAGTCTTGAGCCCTTACTTTCTCATTTCACTTCTCTCTTATGTCTTAGATATTTGACCTTTTGGTAGTTTGAATTCATGGGTATGAAAACTCAGGGGAAAAAAATATGCTTTCCATCTGCTTGTTTCAAAATGCCTTAAAATTTCTTTTAAGCCAAGCTCCCAGTGATGCTGATAAAGGATTATGCCTTGACACCTTCATGACTGTGGAAGTCAAACACAAGGACTGTCTAGTAAATGCAACAGTGGAATTGTACTAAAAATTCAGGGATTGCCATCAGTAGTTTCTCTTTAGCAGTTTCATTTTGAATAAAAGTTACATCAACTTTGAAGCTGTTTAATTGTCTCAGAGAAGTGTGGCATGAATTCTTATACAAATATATTTGTAATGGAGGAATACATACCCTTGGCAATGCAGGTTGCTATCTCTAAAATAGCTGTATGGCTTATGAGTAGTTTAAAAAACTCTTTAGACAGGCTCATTTCTGACATAACTAGGGACAACTGCAGTCTGTATCTGAGATCTTAGTCACAGCAAAGCAAAGAGATATATTGGCTCTGCTTTCCTTCTGTGGCAGTCTGGAGCTATACACTTAAAAGACGGAAATGAGTATTTCACCACAGACTGTATGTACATCTTAAGTAAACACTGAAAATAAACTGAATAATTAGCTTTATTATTTCATAAAACCGTGGAATAGTATGGGTTGGAAGCGATCTTTAAAGGTTATCTAATCCAACCCCCCTGCAATGAGCAGGGAAATCTTCAACTCGATCAGGTTCCTCAGAGCCCTGTCCAATCTGGCCTTGAATGTTTCCAGGCATGAGGCATCCACCACTTCTCTGAGCAACCTCTGCCAGTGTTTCCCCATTCTCCACATAAAAAATGTCTTTCTTATATCTTGTCTGAATCTACCCTCTTTCTATCACAACAGGTCCTACTCAAATGTTTGTCCCCATCTTTTTTATAGTTCCCCTTTAGGTGTTGACAGGCTGCTCTTCAGTCTCTTCAGAGTCTTTTCTTCTATAAGCTGAACAGCCCCAATATTCTAAGCCTGTCTTCATAGGAGAGGTGTTTCAGGCCTCTGACCAGTTTTGTGGTGCTCCTCTGCACTCATCCAACAGGTCCATGCCCTTCCTGGGGACCCCTAGGGCTGGATGCAGTACTCTGGGTGAGGTCTCACCAGAGCAAGAGTGAAAGGCCAGAATCACCTCTCTCAACCTGCTGGCCACGCTGCTTTTTGTGCAGCCCAGGACACAATTTGCTCTCTGGTCTGCAAGTGCACATTGCCAGGTCATGTCCAGC
>VXBX01001895.1:199209-220960 GCA_013400415.1 Scytalopus superciliaris | reverse complement strand
GGTCATGTCCAGCCTCTCATCCACCAGTACCTTCAAGTCTTTCTTGGCATGGCAACTCTCAATCTGTTCATCCCCCAGTGTGTGTTGATACTGGGGTTTGCCCTGACCCTGGTGCAGCAGCCTGCACTTGGTCTTGTTAAACCTCATGAGGTTCCCGTGGGCGCAATTCTTGAGCTTGTCCAAGTCCCTCTGGATAGTATCCTGTCATTCAGGTGTGCCAAGAGCACCACCCAGCTTGGTGTCATCTACAGACTTGCTCAGGGTACACTTGACCCCTTCATCTATGTTGTTAATGAAGATATTAATTTAATTAAATAACACTGGTTCCAGTATGGACCCCTGAGGGACACCACTTTTCACTAGTGTCAGCTGGGACTCCTAATTGTTGAGTCCTGCCCTCTGGATGTGACTGTCCAACCAGCTCCTTTTCCACTGAACAGTCCATGCATCAAATCCATCTCTCTCCAGTTTAGAGAGAGGGAGCTTGAAGGGACGTACAGGAGTCCAGATAAATGACATACGTAGCTCTTCCCTTTGTCCAGTGTTGTCGGCACTCCCTTGTAGAAGGCTCATTAGATTGATCAGGCAGGACTTTCCCTTATTGGAGCCATGATGACTGTCTTGAATGTAATTTAAAATCACAAATAATATGGCCCCATTGACTAACAACATTATTCTTTCTGTTTGCTTTGATGTGGTGTGACACCTACAAACACAGCAGAGAACAGCAGGTATTAAGGCAAATGTTGTAATACTTCAGGAATGTCAGACAGGATTACCAGGAACCTTCTGTTCTCTTATGGTGTAAAAATATGCAGAAGGGAAGAAATTACTTCAGTGACTCTCTAACTGTCGAGGATCAGGTTTTAAACTGCAGCTCTCAATCCTCTTTGTTTCATGCCACCAGCAGGGATGCAGATACTTGCTGTCATCCAGTCTGTCTGCTATGACAATTGCATGGTGTGTTCACAAATATGGAATTGTCAAATTTTAATATGGTTGGATTTGGGAATATTTTTTCAAGTAGCCTTTATCACAGTATTTTAGATTTTCAGTTCAATTTAAAATGTTTATTTTAAAAGCTGTTAAACTTTTCCAATGCAATTTTTTTTTTTCAAAAAGTACTTAATTTTGAGTTTATTTAAAGTCATATTGAACAGAATATTTCTCATTATAACAGGAAAGCCCAAAACCAGAAGCTGGTGCAATATAGCTAGGCTCTGTAGAGGCAGACCTGTCATGTTGCTGAACAGCACTGACCCAAGTAATCTTGAAACCCACAAAAGTAATTCATGTGAATACATACAGCTGGGACCATTGTTTGCATTGCAGTCAGTGGGCTGATGATTGAATAAAATGTTCCGCTCTGGGTATAGGACTATAAGCTTTGGAGAATGTAATCTCACCAGCAAGATTAGAGTTTTCCTGGAAATAATTTTGCTAACTGGAGGAATTAACCTAGTTTAATCCTTGGTGTGTTGATTTGCTGAAGTGCCCAGAACATGATTATCATCAGCATCACACACTGTCATGCGTCACCTTGTTTCTCTTCTGTTTTTTGGTCTCTGTAAGGTCAGATTCACCTTTTTTTCTTTCCTGTTTGTGTTTCATCTCTCACTTCAGATGTAAGCAAATAGATCTAAATATAAGTACAAGTATGTGTTTGGGTTTTTTTTAATTTATTATTTTTACTATTTAGGTTTAGAATCACCACTGTTTTTTGTTTCCACTGAAACGTCTTCTGCTTCATCCATTAGGTCAGAAGCTTCATGGTGTTGTTCTGTTAGTTCTGAGCTTTGTTGCTGTGTTGCAACCTTCTTCACAACTCAGTTTGCGCAGTTCCTCTCCAGCACTGTTGTCTTCTCCATGTACCTCTATTTTCTTTATTTACTCTTAGACTCCTAGACTTTTCCAATCCTGTCCTCAATCTCCAGTGAGAGCCACAGCCCAGGTTCTAGCAAAGCAGACCCCAGATGCATCAAGGCAGAGATCAGTGAGAATAAGTATAAGCAAAGGTGCTGGCTGTAGAGTCAGGAGATACTGGGCCCTAATTAAACAGGACAACTGGTTTCAAATGATGTATGCAGGGAAGTCCATACTGAAGTTATTGGGAGCTCTTTCCAGGTAAGGACTTTAAATCTCTAGCACTAAAGTCAAGATGTTAGGACAATAAATTCTTGTATGTACTAACAGCTACAAAGATTATGTTGCAACACTAAGAACATTTTTACAAAACCGTATATGAATTCTATACTACTGTAAAACAATAAAATTCTGTCTTTGTTACATCTTTTTAAGAGATATTTAATCTCCTAGTCTATTTGGCATGTTTATGTTTAAGACACTGCAGTGTACAAGCAAGAGTATGTGAATATTTGTAACTGCTATGAAAACTGCCTATGAAAAATTGTTATAATCCCGTCACAATTGCTATTAAAAAATGAACAATTAGAATAACCTATATTTTTTAGTTACATGGAATGTAACTAAATGTTCTTGGTCTCTGCAAATGATGTAAGAAATGTCAATTTGCCAGAGCCCAGCTTTTTATTTAAAAAAAAAAAAAAAAAGGATCTTTGAAAAGGTTTGCATATCATCACAGTATTTTATGGTATAAAACTAATAGCTCGGCCTCTACTGAAATTAATTTCTGTGAAAAATTGTTGAAAGATCACAAGGTGCAACAGTTAAAAACAAAATAATTGGGCAACATTTGCACATTTAATTGCTTAAGCTGTTTCATAAATATGAAGAGAAGGTATTTGCAAAGAAGAGAGAACTACTGAAGTATTAAGTATCCGTTTCTCAGTGGTTATGTTCTGTCAAATGTTGGATGCTCAGAAGCACAGTTGTAAAATTTTACATAAAAGTGATTAGTAAAATCATCCACAAATTTGTCAGACAGATCATTTACAAATTCCTCCTTGGACTTAATTTTTCATTGGCCTGTTCTGTAGACTGGCATTATTTACTGTTGTTATACATATATTTATATATATGACAAATTATAAGTAAAAAGCATTTTGACAAAAGAAGTGTAAAACAATATCTGGAGTTAAAAAGGTGATTTCATGAAAGCTTGTATCACACAGAAAAACATAGTAGTAGCCATAAAAATCTGGAGATCTCTGCATTCCATTCTTTGCTCTGCTACAATATACTAATGCAATATATTCAGATCAATTTAATGATATAATGAATTTAGGTCTCATATCGTTGATGAAGTAAGTACTTTTTCCTGATTTCACAAGTGACAAAGGAGTGGTTAAATTAACTAACCCCGTTAAAGCAGCATCAACACTGGTATCAAAACAGTATTTATGGGACAACATTATGAACAGTTTCTTAGGTTATGTGTTTTGACACTCTTTTGTTTAATTTTTATAGAGAAGTATTTGAATGTCTGACCTGTGGAATGAGAAAAGAGCTTAGTTTGCAAAATTACTGCTGATTAGGTACTGTCAAGGCTTATTATGTTTTCCTAAACACAGAGGCCCCAACTCAGCAATGACCTTGAAAAGGCTGTTTTAGATGTCAGTGCTTCTACATCTCACTAGCAGGTTTAACACTTACCTAAAGTCAGTGACTTGTGAAATTTCTGGGGGGAAAGGCACTGCTATTTTTGTAACCTGTGTTTTGTTGTCCTGCAGAATGTTTTGCATAATCACTGTTCGAGTTTATGAAGCACATGCAAAAACATGTACATTTCTTGAATGTCTGCTGGTTCCTTATCTTTGTGTCTTTTACTGTGATGTTGTAGAGCTTGGATCATATGGAAACCTTAAATATTATGACTCAATGACTGAAGAAGGTAAGAAATATTTTAGAATTGTTTGTATCAGCTTTTTTTGAAGCCCCTTCAGTGCCTTTTATGCATTTACTTTCCCTTTTGTTTTTCTTAGTCCTATTTTCAGTTTCTCCATTTTTGAGTAACTCCTTTTTGCATGTCTTCATTGACGGTGCAATCAGTTACAATTCTTTTTTATAGTTTTTGTTTTCAATATTTCAGTCTTGCTATTTCAGATAAGGAAATACAATGGAATGTTTTTACTAAAGAGCATACATGCAGAACTGTAGTCTCAAATTATGTGGCACCATATAATATAGATTGTAGATGCCATGGTTTACAATGCACTCAAGAAGATGAATTAATTCATGGATATTCAAATCACTCAGTTTGAGAACAATTGCTAAGTGACTTCAGTTTACTGTATTATTTAAGAGTGATGAATAAACTTTAAAAACTAAGCATCATTATTCCTGAAGTATTAATTGTATGCTTAATTGCAATGCAAAAAATACGCAGTTTTAAATCCTGATTCTAGCAATACAAGAAGGAAGTAATTAGGGCCTGAATCACGGCTCACTGAAGTCTTGGGGAATTTTTCTGCTGATTCAAAAACATTTCAGTCTTGTTACACTAATTCAGGAAAGCAGTTAAATTTCCAACACATGCTTTTAGTCTTAGTGCAGTCAGCATTTCTATAATTTGGAATTATCCCTGAACTGAGACTTGATTGTCTGGAGGATCGAGGCCTCTTGTCCAGCTTTCTGATTGTAAAGCCAGACAGATGTTTTCATTATGCTAAGTTTAGTAATTAGCAGCATGTTTGTGGATGGGGATAAGCTTGAGGCCTGTAGAGAAGTTAGCCACCTATTCTTAATCTTGGCAATTTGAGGCAAATAGTTTAATTCTCTGTTTTTGAAAACACAAGTACTTTCTAGTTTAGATTAATCTTGAAGATTTTAAGACAACCTTCATTACATGACACGACATGATAATTTCTCAGGTTGGGGTGTGGAGGGTGGGAAGTAATACCTTGTATTTCCCATTTTCTGTATTTGCTGTTGGTACACCAACATAACCGTACTGTTCTGGGGCTGGCTATGGGAAATGGTCCTTTCACCTTTGTCTCTGGTGTTGGAAGAGGCTGTTTAATTCTGTAGCAGGCCTGAGCTCATAGAGGGGTCTTGCCTCACTGCCCTCCATTTTCCAGATTAAGTATCTGTTTCACAGGAGTGGCACCAATATAAGAATCTTATCTGAGAGAAGATTTGAGGAGACAAACAGTGGTGTCTATGTCATTTAAATACAACTCTCAAGCACTGAAATGAGCTGTTAACCTCAGCCACTCAGATATGGCTATCAGAGCTTTTGCAGTATATCTCAGTCTTCATTACAATCAAGATGCAAAGGTAATTTCTTGTAGTAACCTTAAACCTGAGGATGTCAAGGTTTCTGTTTTCATAGCAAACTATAAAATCTACTATTTCAAAAGTAGCATTCTGAAATTCATAAATACTCTATTGACAATTAAATGTAGTTACTTGAGGGGAAACAGCCATCAAAGTATGATATATGCATGTGTATATTATTACTGTACCTATGCATAAGTAATGCTGTTAATATTCAATGTCATCTCCGAAAGCGCTTCTCATGAATAAATAATTCGGGACTATACTGTAGCAACAGCAAAAAATCCAGTAGGAAAAATTAAAAGGAATCTCTTTGTCTTTAGAAATACTAACACAAGAGTCTATGATACAGCTTACCTTCTCAAATACAACTATCTTCACCATCTTCACTTGCGTGTCATAAAGCAAATATGCATAGTGTATCCCAGAAGTTGTATTTCGATCAAAGTATGATATATTTTGAACTTTCTGTTTGGATTTTCAGAAATATAATCACTATCACTGCATCACACTTATTTGCATTATCCATTTTCTTTTTTCTGTTCCTTTTTTGACTGAGGGGTTTGTATGCTTTGTACAGCACCTTAGTCACAGGAACACATAAATCCAGTTACAAATCCACTCTTTTTTTCTTTTTTTTTCCTAATAGAGTCTGGGTCCTCAAGCCCTGAGTGGAGAGAGGGAATAATCTCAGAAACTGATCCCTGTTATTTTGATTTCTCCTCTTTGCTCTAGAAGTAACTTTAAATTCATTTTAGATTAATCAGGCCTGGAAGAGAAAATACACCCTACAAGATGGGAAGAGACACCATAATGTTGTGCTCCACCAACAGCTTAGAACATGAAAAAACTGCATATGTTTTCATTTGATACTTCTGCATGATATTACTGTTAAAGGAGAAAGCATGTACGGTGGATTTCTCAAACTGCTCAGTAGTGACTCACTAGTTTTATTCCAGAGCTGGTCATGAGCAGAACTGATAGGTACGCTTCAGACTCATGAAAGCTTGGCTATAGCTTCATAGGTGCAGTAATTTTCATTTGATCAGAGACTGATCAGATGATTCTCAAGTAGAGCCTTGATTTTTATTTTTTTTTTAGTAAGTTAATTACTTCTCCTCAAATCAAAGACTTCTCTGATCCAAGGAATCTGTAGTCTGCAATTTAGACTGCAGTTAAAGGATTGGCTTTTTAATATATACTTTATCAGGAGGAGAATCTCTGCCAACTGATGACAACTGGAGTTACTCATGCAAATCAAGGCATATCTACATTATAAAATATTGATTTGTTTATATGTATTCAAATAAAACCAATTTAGTTTTAGGCTACCTTCTTTGAAAATCATCTGGCCTTGATCTCCTCTTCCTTTGACCCCATTCTTTGCAAACCAAAATGAACTGCAAAATCTGTTGGACTTCAGATTTACTAAGAATTTGCTATAGCAATCTATCCTATTTTAAGTCCATGGGATCAAGCATTTTCATTCATTCATTCTCATGGTAAGACTTGCTGTGAAAATCAGGCAGTCAGACCCATAGTACATATAGGACTGCTAAAGAAGAAACATAATGTCCTACCTTCTACAAATAAGAACAATAACATAAAACTCTTATGGATTATTTTAGTAACCCCACCTAAACATAAGAAGAAAGACATGAGAGAAGATCTGTGTCTAAGATTGACCTTAGTGGCTTTCTGAAAATTTGATTGACTTACAAATATACTCATCTGGTCCTTTTTCCTGGTGGTTCTGTGCTTTCCCTTCAGTCAACAGGGTTAAAGGAGAAAAAGGGCAGAGAAAGGGAGGGAGGAGGTATAGCTCTGCTGTCTTTTTACATCTCACTGTCTTCATGCAGGCTGGTACTACTGCTTTCCTCAGTTTCATGGTTTTGATAGTTGATGTCTTTGAATCATTTCCTCTCACTTTTGTTACCTACACTGAGTGAATCAAATAGAAGGTAATGATGTTAAACAATGTAAGCTAAACCATGTGTGTACTGAGAAATATAAATAAACAAAAGTATGTTTTCCATTTCAAATGTTGATGTTATTGTCCATGACAGTGACTTACAATTGTGAAACAATTTCCTGAATGAGGCAGTGTAACTTACAATTGTTAAAAATCAATGTCAGAAATTCTTCATAAAAATGGTGGGAGATATTTGTAAATGTGAAAAAAATGGAGGACAAATTCTTCTGGATAAGCACTTTTTAAATGTCCCTAGTACTTTAAAGGAAGTTAGAAACAGCCATAACTCTTAGAATTTTGCTTGAAATATTTGGAAAAAATGATGTGCATTTTTTCTAGTTTTTCTTTCTCTTATCTGATATCCCAAACAACCCTTTCTTCCTTCCTTCCTTCCTTCCTTCTTTCCCTCCTTCCTCTCTCTCTCTCTCTCTCTTTCTCTCTCTCTTTTTCGTTCTTTAACTTAACCATTTGTTTCTTCTTCGCGTGCTAACTAAAACAGCTGCCTCGGACCCAGTGTACTGAAATGATGAGATGCCTTGCTATTTGTGATTGTGTTCTGTGCCTAGGTATTCTTCTGCAGATGTTTTGCTCTAGGTGCCAAAGATGATAATATTTGCAAAATATTGTGAATGGCTAATTGATTTTTTTTTTTTTTTTTGAGCATGATGTGTTTGTGGAAAGATAGGGACTGTGGAAAGGACAATACTCTTTATTATATATATGTCATATTTTTATTGCTTTCAAAGTGGTTTTCTGTTGAGAAATTAATTCCACTTGCCAGCAAGTAATTCCCAGCTACTAGTCCCTGTGACTGCACGTATGCTTCTTTGTATACGAAAGTGTGGGTACAGGGGCAGGGAAGAGAGGATTGATTTCTTGACTAATGATTTATTCTTGTGTGCCTTTTGTTTTAGCTTGGAAACAACTGACTATTATCCACATAACTGAATTAATTCATGGTTTCTTACTTCTTCTTTCCACTGCTAGTCTATTATATAATTCCATTGAAATATTTCCTGGTTTTAAGTCTGTGCTGGTTTTGCTGCAGGGACACAAGCAGTTTTCAATGGATTTTTTTAAGTGGAGATGAATAATTAAAAGAGCCACAGGCCCTGTGTTGTAAGAGTGTTCTTAATTAGACACGTATTGTATCATAGCATAAGTTAAACTTGTAAAAAATATTTTAGAAGACTAAAATGACAATAACAATGGGGATGACAATAAAGGAAGGTAGATACATCATCTTTACACACAACATAGGCTGTCATAAGGTGTCCAAAGAGTCCTTCTCTAGAAAGAACAACCAATGCAGAGAAAGGATTCATTTCACTTAATATTTGTTGTCTTTGACATTGCTAAGTTTGAATGTGTCATTTGGACTCTGTGGTGAATAAAGAGTGACAGAACCTGGGACCTCTCTTAGGATGGGATGTGTTATACTGGAAACAATGTAGAGGATGAGCTGCGTGATTAACCTCATGGGAGACAAAAAAGAAACCTGGCAGGTTTAGAAGAAAGTTTACGTTTGAGAATCTGATATGAAAATCATATGTCCTGGAGATTCCTTCTTCCCCTTCTGATGTACCTGTAGAAATCACAGAGACATAGATGAGTGCAAAGTGACAAATTTGACCGCAGTCACGATCATGCAATATATGAGTTGAACTGAAATTCTCTTACTGTCCTAATAATTGAGAACTGAAATTTTCTGTTTGTTTATAATATCTTCACTCATCTGTATTTCTCTTCTGTTTTGGCTGAATTCTTACAGCAGCATATTTATAGGTGGAACTTTACTGACTTCTTCCAAAGAAAAATCATAGCTTTTGTTTTCAGTTTCTTGTTCTATTTGTTGCTGAGTTGTCAGAAATGAAAAAAAAAAAAAATTAATTAAAAAGAAAAAAACCCTATATATGGGAACATGAGGTAGTGTTTAATAGAATATTTCCTGTTTGAGGAGGAATTGAAATGGATTGTCAGCACTGATCTTTGGAGCCTAAGCTATGGCAAGAAAACTTTGCTTCTCAAAATGACTGCATTTTAATAATGCAAATGCTTTCTTTTAGGAAAGTTCAAGGAAAGGGCCTCAATTCTGCATAAGATCGCCAAAAAGAAGTGCCAGGTGGAAGACAGTGAAAGGCAGAATGGAGCTGCTAATCATGGTGAGTGCAGCACTACAGATTTATCACCTGTTCTGAGACTCTCACTGCTTCCTTTTGTTTGAAAATCCTTAGTTATTAATTTTTCCTTCTACATCATTTATGCTAGTCTAATAGAATATTCTGATTCTCTGTAACAAAGAAATTTATGAATGAGACAGGAGTTAAGTGCAAGGAAAGAAAATCAGTCAAGGCATATAGAAAACCTCCTGTCAGGTTGAAAAAAAAAACCCAACCAGTGCTGATTTTGAATATGTGTTGAAGTGACAGAAGTAGAGAGACTAAACTAAAAATTAGCTTACTGTGGTTTTCCATTAAGGTAAGAATTTGTATTTTAGTTCAAAAGTTCCTGTGGTAAAAGAAAATCTGTACCATGTCCTGTTTGCTCTACTTTACCTCAGCATATTCTCTGCATTAGAAATTCAGATACAAATGTGTCCAATAAAATATGAATCACTGTATTACCTGACAATTTTTTCTGATCTTGTGCTATGTTTACATACTATTTGCTTCCAAAATCAGGCAGCTGAATGGGACTGTCTGTTAATAAACCATAATGCTGGCTGTGGGGTTAAGAAACAACACACATATACTGAAATAATTACAGATAGTCTGGCACTGTGCTATGGCTGTGATCTGAGATTTTTTATTTAGAAGAATCTTAGGATACCAGTAATGTTACTAGGCAGCTGCATTTACTTCTATGCACAAGAGTATACCTTAAGGCATGTTGAACTTGCCTTAGACATTTCATATTGCTATTCCCCATTACTCTATATTGTCCAAGGGATTTCTGGCCATTGACATTTTTATGTAGTACATACTTAAAGAGGTAATTGCTGCTTAGAGAATTCCAAGATAGTCAAAGTAAGAACAAATTATAATAAATCTGGCATCAGAAACCAAAGACACAACTTCATCCCATTTATACCGGTCAAAAATTTGGCACAAGGAGTACAAGATTCTGTTTTAAAGATCATCCATTGCTGTTGGTTCTTATTAGGCCATCTGTTTACTCTTTTCCCACATTTTTGCATGACAGACAGCATTATCATGACTTGGAAATAACTTTACTAATTTCAGGGGTTAGTATATTATAGAAGTTATATCACTAAATATATCCTCTCACATGTAAATGAAACATATTACATTCTGTAATGTCTGGGGTGAATGCTATATGTCACTTTTAACCTCAAGTATTAGGCTCAGTGATTTTAGCATAAACAAAGAGCATTGAATATTGCAATGAATTTAAATATTTCTAGGGCATGAGTGCAAATAAAATAATTTCTTCAGATGCTAGCTCACTGCCTATAAGAGTTTTGTTCAAAATGTGTACTAATCAAATGAAAGACAAAAAAAATAGCAAATGTTGGCCCACCTTTAGTATTTGATGATTTACCCAGACTGGGTATATGACAGCTGTTTCACTAGCAGATTTGTTACTTAATATTCTGATCTGTTGTTTTCCCATACTTATTTATGGATGATGCCACAGAAAAAGGTTCCAAAGTGGAAGTTGCAGTAACACCACCGAGTGATTCCGGACCAGTGCAGAATGGAATTGCCCATAACGTTGAAGAAGAGGTTAATTGCTTTTTTATTCTTCTTATTATTATTCTTGTATTGGTAAACATATTGCATACTTGGTTGTGCTTTTCACTGAAACTAACCATCTTAATACAAAGAAGCTGTTAGTTTGAACTGTCTGTAATACGTTTAATCTTCATTCACAACTGAACCTGATGTATGGTCTGCCATATGTAAAAGCTCTTTTCTTCTGCCCCTGCTCTTCAGTGTAAGGTAAGATGGTAGTCTGGAATGTATTCTTTTAGGAAATGTTTTTATTTATGAGATAACACGTTTGCAGCCCTAAATATAGAAATAGCCCTAAATAATAGAAATTGCACAAAACACACTCATTGCAGAAAACCTGTTCTCGTAAGAGAACCTATCATGGTGTGCATCATGTGATAGTGAAAATTAGTTATAAAAGCGGAACTGTACACAAACTTCTTCTCCATTGTGCCTTCTATTATCTTGAAATAAATAGAAAATTATGCTGAATGAGGTAACAGTATATTACTGTTGCTATGACTTATTGCATATGGTTAAATCCTGCAAAAGAAGCAATTAAACAGTTAAATATATTTATTTATTTTAACATACAACTTTTGTAGATAGTAAGTAAGTATGTCTTAACTTGCACAGTGGCTACTGAAATAGTTGAGTTACCTCCTTCCTTAAATAAATTGTAATTCTCAAGAGTAGCTGACTGCAAAATTTGGTCCCCTTTGATGTCTTTTAACTTTTTTTAAAAAATTATTAATACCACCTCCAGTAAGTGGGAAAAAAAGCTGGTGGTTGATTTTTCAAAACTTGAGCACTGCTCTTTTAGACTGAGGTATCGAAACCTGCAGTGGAGAGAGAAAGTTTTACAAAAATAATTGTTGACACAGAAGCATTTACAATGGTTTTGTTTATACAGTTTATTTCTCAGCCTTCTTTTTAGGCTATAGTGACAGAAGAAAGACACTGCAAGAGGTGGCTGAGCAGTGTCTTATGACATAAAGTGAGCTTCCCCTTACTAAAAGTGGGATGAGCTCTGTTATATTTACATATAGCAGAATCATGCAAAAAAGGCAATGCCCATGGTTTGTTTTAAATTGTACCAGGTTTAGTTTTGATATTTAGTTTGGTTTTGTTTATTGGTTATACATATATATATATATGGTTTAACAATATTGTTAGCTCAAATCAGTGATCATGTTGCCTTCTTCATGACCTGAGCAAGTAGGTGAAGTTCTTTGGTTGAAAGGTTCTGCAAACCTAAAATAAGTAGGAGTGCACAAGTAACAGAATGTGTGTGTGTGTTTTGGCTACTTTCTAAAGACAATTATCTCTCACAAGGATCTTATTTTATTCTGAAACATACTTAAAAAAGAGAGAGGTTATCAAACATTTTCTGCAAGACTGCGAATAAAACTACAGCAATGTGTAGTAGGGTGAATCTGTGGGAAAAGATTGTATTTCCTTTACACAGCTGGAGATAGAAAAATGACAAGACAATTGCGGCCAACTGGTGTGTTAGTGCACTAAGTATCAGCAGATGGCTTTAATTCTTCACTGTTTGCAGATAATTTCGGTCTCTGGAAATAGAAATTGGAAATCAGAAGCAAGGATTTGAAAGAGATGGGTAGTTTTTGATATTGTGAATGATCAGTAATTATAATGAGTCACCCAAGAAAAGGAGGGCATAGTAGAACATTAAATTACCTTTTCTGTTAATCTACATTTTCAGAATAACATGACACTTAAAGATCCTTATCAGTCCAACAAAGCATTGCTCTTATATAAATGAGGTGAGTAAAATCTATGTAATAAAACCTCTCAGCACTACACTTCAACACTCAACATTTTAAGGTAACAAAAGATCAATTTTCAAATTCATTTGGATCCTCTTCTGAGAGTCCTGCCTCACGGTTGCAATGAAATATGTCTCTAGACTATTTTTTAAATTCGGGGGGAGAAAAAAAAAAAAAAGGAGGCAAAGTCCAAAACAGAGGGGCTTTTAGACTTTTGTTCTCAAAGGTCAGTTAGGGATGACATAGGCTGGTGTAACCTATTAGGGTATATGTAAATCAATCTGTGGGGTATATGAAAACTCCAGTCGACTCTAATAGAGTTCAGTATCTTAAGAAGAAAACCAGTCTTGCTTTGTAAGCTTTTTTTTCCACTGAGATTGTTCAGTGAAAACAATGAAGAAAAAACAATCTTAAGTAATCACATATCGCAGCAGTGTCCACATGCTATCACTTTACATTATAATGAAGCATTTCCTAGGCTTGTTCAGAAATCTGCAAGGCCATAGAGTTTCATCATGTGAGACAATGATTTCAATTTCAAGCAATATCAGGGGAAGAAGGGAAAATTACTGCAAGAGTACATTACTCAGCAATATCTTCCTTTCGTTTCCCTTTAAACATTTTAAACTTGCAATGAGGCAGGTTTTGGAACTTTTGTGATAATTTCAGGAAGTATTAGGACATTCTGAACAGCTCTTCTTATGTATTAGAGGTGGGATACATTATTTATCCTTCTCCAGCTGACAGGAGCAAGCAGGGAGGTTGGTAACTGGTGGAGGAGTTAGTCTGCAGATTTAGCTCCATTAATCTGAATGAAAGGATTTCAGGTGTCTGCTGTCACAATAAAAAAAAATAACAGTCCCCAAATAACATTTTTAGATGGCCCATGCTGGATTCTTCTCCAGTGACAACCTGGCAGCTGCTGCCTCTCTCAGGCTGCTTGAGTTATTAATATGCTGAAATCAATGTTGCAATTTAAAAGTACCTACTGGAATTTTTGAGAAGTTGTAACACAAATAGTCTGCTCATCCATGTAACAAATACGTCTCTGTGATACTTGGGACCTTACTTCACTTTGAGGATCTTTGCCTACTCTGTAGTGTACAGGGACCTTTCCTCAGTGTATTGCCTGACTTTTTGTGCACAGCTTTCTTATACACCTTCCCAAACTGTGGCATCGCTCTGAGCTAACACTGGACTATTCAGTTTCCTTCTGCTCTGTATATAGACTTCATGGACACTAATAGGATTGCACTCAATTTATAGATGCATAGGCACCAACAGAACCCCAGACTCAGCATTTCTGTTACTGTTTTCTTTGATGAAGACTAGAATTTGAGGAAGGAAAATAGGTCATTGCCCTTCTAAGCCTTCTTTTTAGTTTTTCCAGACCTTATGCAGGCATTGCATACCACTAGAAGATAGTATATCTTCACAATTTTGTCAATTTTAAGAGTAGCTCAGTTCAGAAAAGTAATAATGAAGGTGCAGGATTGTATACCAGCCAGTTCTCGTCAATAGTTTCTCCATCTCTTTCAAAAACTCACTCATTAAAACTGAGCAACAAGAATAAGCTCATTATAGCTCAGTCTTGACCTACAAATGTTCTTCAGTTTTGATCTTTTTGTAACTGAGTGTTTTCCATTTTATACTGACAACATCAGTTGATTCTTTTCCTAAGTGAAAATCAATCAGGTTCCTCAAAGTTTTGGTGATGTTTCATTACTCCAATGCAAAAGGAATTGCTGTAGTATCAGAATGTGGAAATATAGTATAAATATAGTATAAAAATGCTTCTCTACAGCTTTCCACTTCTATAGTCTAACAATACGGTTTTGTGATCCATAAGCACTGTTTAGAAAAATCTCCTAAAAAACCTTACCATTAGTGCCTTCATGTCATGGTAAGCATAATTTAGACCTGACAAAATTAGAGACACTATCCATCTGGATGAACAAAACTTCAAATATGCCTTGTTGTACGTTGCCCCTGAAAACTGTGGTATGTGAAATGGGTATGCTCACATAGCAGGTCATCCAAAAAGATGTTTGCAGTTAGGATACAGAAGACCTGCATAGGAATCTAATTCTTTCTCCTCCATTGTCAAGTTCCACTATGGTCTTCATGTCTTCCCTCTTGCACAGCAATTGTAGTTGTATTTCTGGGGTTTTTTTCTTTTCATTGATGTATAGTGCCTGGGTCTAAATCCCTAGACACAAGCATTTTAGAATATCAGTCTCAATCTTGGAGTTAGAATTGTCTGAAAATAAGCACAATAAATATTCTATGTTCCTCTAGTAAAACTAGAATATGCACTAAATCCATTTTACTTACAAATCCCCTGTTCTAAAATTATGAATTTGAGCAGAGGACTGTTGTGAAAAGATCTCAGGCTAAGACTGTAAGAAAAGGAGAAAAAATAACTTTTATATTGTATTTTAATTTTCATATACTTGTAAAATAAACTTATTTTTAAAAAGCATACTACTCAAATTGCCATGACTTAGTTTCCCGTATATCTCTCCTGGTTTCTTTCTGGGCTTATTTTAGTCATCTTTATATTTTTTTCCAGTCTCTTTCCTCCTTTCCTTCTTTTCCACTTACACAAGGCTGAAACACCTGAGAACATTGTCAGTTAACGTCTTCTGTAAGGTGTCATGAAGTAGGTGTATTTTACTTAATTTATTTTTCTTGTTTCTTTTTAATTTTTTTATTTGTCTCTTCCAAACTCCACTGTCTTGATTTTCCCTTTTTCCCAGGACCTTAACTACATTCTTTTTACTCCACTCTCCTACGGGGAAATTCAGCTGTCCTCTTTCTAGGTCAAGCCCTTGAGCAAGAAGAAAAACTTTGTCTTGATGCTGCTTGCAGAAATTCAAAAAGGCTGCCTAGAAAATGACCCCAGAAACCCACTTATTTGAACCAGACAGTAAGACCCATATCACCCCACTACTGTAGTCAATAGCCAATATCCTACACTTTGATTGAATTGGGATCATCAGCTGAGAAGGACAGACAGCTGTGGTCTCCTTCCCATCCCTTAACCACCACAGCAGGGAACAATACCTCCTCCCACCATACGGTCTTTAAGACATTACTGCTTTATTTGCAGCCAGAAATTGCCTTCCCTTCTCCTGGAAATTGCATCTTCCTTGGGGATTTTGTTCTACTTACAGCATTCCATTTCTTAACCTTTAGCAGGTTGCCACAAAGAAGACTCTTGTGTAAAACTTCATAGAGCGGTACTGAGAGTTTGTAAGAAAATGAAAGAAGACTAAAAGGACACAGTATCTCATTAAATGTTTTATAGGATGCCCTTCAGAGAATGATCCTTCTGAGAAGTCCAGTCATGTCCCTTACCCCCACCCCACCCCCACTACCTGCTTAACAAGCATTTGATAGTCGTTTTAACCTGTGGCTTACCTAAAAATAGTTTCCAATCTGAAGATAACACCTTTTCCTTCCACCTACACACACACGCACACACACGCACATACACACATGCACAGGTACACATGCGCACAGTTTTTCCTGTTTCCATGGAAACCCCACTGGAAAATGTTTACATCCCAACCATGTCAGAGATAACTTTTCCATGAAAATATAAGGAGATTTATATGCCATACGAGAATGCCACAAAAGCTTCATTGTTTTCATTGGATTTAATCCACTTACCTGAGCAACAGTCTGATAAAGCACATTTTGCCTTCCCCACCAAAGAGCAGCAGCACAATGTGCTGCATTTCAGGACAGAGTACTGGTGGGGACATACCTACCCTGGCCTGGAGTACTATTTCTGTTTGCATCAAATTAGCATGGTGTGAATGGGAGTAGCATTGCATTCTCCATCTCAAGGTATCATCTGGGCTACATTAAACATTTCTGTTTCACAGAGAGAGAGGGTAGAGAACATTAGAGCAGCATTTGCTGTAAGGCCACAATATATTCCAGCATTCCTGGTATTTGTTTGATTCCTCATAATTTAATTATTTAATTACTTAATTTCCCAGATTACTCAGTTGCCTATTCCATGTTTTTGCTTCAAAACTAAAGTTGTGAAAAAGGACATGAAGGGCTTATTCTTCAGAAGTATCTCCATCATACTGTAGCTATTATTTCTCCTGGTGGGCTGACTGCAGTTTTGACTATTACATTCTGAGTATTTCTTTTCAAATTCCCCGGAGAGTGTTGGCAGTAACATGGGCATAAAAATTAGCATATAAACTCTGGAAGCTGTGATTTTACTTATTTGTGCAAGACCCCAAGAGGACACAAGCAGCAATAGCAGAATCTGGACCGAACACCTACTTGAGCCTTTCTCCTTCCCAGTGGGTCTATTCATAAGGTAGCTCTTTTCAGTGAGTTCACAGTGCAGTGAGGATTAGCACAAATTAGCTGCCCTAAGGAGAGTATCTAGATATACAGAATACATTCTGAAAGCTCAGGGATTTAACTTTACTCCCTGCTTGAATTTTACTCAAGAATTCATGAGGAAAGATGTTGCTTTCTTATCTTAGTTTCCCCATAGAAATTACATACTGCTGTGTACTAGCTTACTATCTCACCTTGTTTCATGTAGTTTTTTTGCAAATAAGAGGTAGGAGAAGATAAATGAGTGATTCAGTTTACAGACAAGAAACAGAAAGCAGAGACTTGAGACTGTTCACAGTAGGGCTCCAATTGCTTATACTCTCTGCCTTTCTAGTGAAATAAATTAGTGTGAGATTTGCCCTTCCAAATAAAACAGCCAACCTTAATTCTGAAAATTGACACATACCTCTGGGACAGGGAACATTTGAGATACCATAACTTTTTCTGAATTCACTCATCGTGAGAAGTTGGATTGTACAGAGCTCATTTCCAACAACAAAATAACCAAACCAAAAAAAACATCACCACCTACCGCCATCACAACCAACAACAACCAACCCATCCACAACCAAAACAAACAAGAAAAAAACCCCTGGGTAGTCTTTTGCAGCCCTATCAAGGAAACAAAGAAATTGCCACTTTATAGGTGGTGCAGTATATGTACATCGGCATAAGCAACCTGAGCTGCAAATAGTCCCTCTCTTCAGTTTCCTTGCTTCTGGAGTCCTAATGCTAATTCTGTATTGATTAATTTTGTCAGTGGTCAGAATGCACAAGAAACATTCAAGCATGAGAATTTATAGATTAGATCTTCAGCTTAGTTGGACTAACAGAATGATCCTCATAGCTGTTATACAATACAGACTAGCTGGTAAACAGTGGCAGATTTGCTGTTTCTGGTAAGTTTGAGGTGGTTCTTTGTAGTTATTTTCCATTTTGTCCTACTGTCAGGAAAAAAAGCTTTAAAATTCTGGTTAATGCTATGCCAGAAAAACAATTGTTTTTCCTAAGGTAATATGAGCCTCCATGGAGACAATTATTTTCTGATGTTTGCTACAAGAAGTGACTACCTTGTGACTTTGGCAGATGGAGTTTGCTATAAGCTGTTGTTTATAAACAAAATAGTTGTGGATGAAAATGTCACCATATGTTTGTACTGTTTATATAATGTGAAACATGCTATCATTTCCTCTGTTTGGAAAAATTTTACTGGGAAATTGGAAAATTGGATAGGTTTAAGTTAGATATTACGAAGAAATTGTTTACTGTGAGGATGGTGAGGCACTGGAACAGGTTGCCCAGAGAAGCTGTGGATGTCCCATTCCTGAAAGTGTTCAAGGTTGTGTTGGATGGGACTTTGATCAACACCTAATAAAAGGTGTCCCTACCCATGGCCCGAGGCTTGTAACTAGATGATCTTTAAGGTCCGTTCCAACCCACATCATTCTATGATTCTAAAAGTTGTCAGACTAATTCAGAGCAAGACAGTAAGAGCTTTCTTCCATGGGATTACAGACAAGTATTTGATAGATGCTCTTGCATAAAGAACTGTGAAATAAGGAGCATCCAGAAATTTTGTACCTTTTTCAATGTTTGTAATGCTTTAAATAAAAGAAGAATTGAAGTAGAAGTAATAGTTATGAATGTATGTAGATTAGTTTGAAAGAAGAGAGTATTTGTTACAGATGTATAAAAGAGAACACAGAGCAAAATAACACTTTTAATCTTATATCTTGAAAATTAAAAATCATAACTATATTTTTTGTAGCTACAGTTGTGCAAAGGGAGCATTTTCCTAGTAGAATATTAATTTCATTATCAATTCTAATTAATAATAATTAATAATCATTGTTATTAAAATATGCTAGGGTATCACATCCATCACTGATATTCAGCACTACGGATGTCCATATAATGAAAAAACAGTCTGAAAGACAAGCCAGAAAAAGTGAGCATGCAATACATAAGTTAAAAGAACTATGACGGCTAGTAAGAATTTCATAGAAACACAGTAATGACTATTACATATGAAGCTCTCATTTAGCTATGTCTAAACTGTATGATTAGTTAATGGATAAAGAACATAAGTTATCCTGTCTTTTTGCAATTGCAGAGAATGATGAAGGATAAAACAGGAAGACTCAGAAGAACAAGAACTGGCTCCAAAAATAGTCTCACCAGCAGAATGTTGTTTATTTTTTTAATCATGGATTGGTTTAAACAGCACTGGTGAGAGACAGGGTGCATCTGTTTCAAAGGGGCAAAAGGAGCAGAGTTAGCAGGGCTCCACTGAAAGATATTTAAACTAGATTTGAAGGAAGAAAGGCATAAAACCAAGCACACTAGGAATAAGCCTATAGATGGCACACCGGTGTTTGAGGGATAGTGTGCTAGTGAGGTCCTTCAGCTCCGTGTTGTGCTAAGTACACCAGAGCACATTTGAAATGTCCCTGTACTAATTCACACAGCGTCTTAGCCATCTCAGTGGAGGTAGTGGATGAAGATGAACACAGCAGCAAATATGTAAGTATTTTCAACCCATTAGAAACAAGTACCTGAGAAGACCTACAAAGTAATTAAGGCTTCTCCCCAGAGAAATGTGACAGAACTGATAGTCTGACTAAAGTGCATATGTACCAGGGCACACAGCATGGACAACAAACAGAAGGGGCTGGAAACCATTTTGCAGATGGAAAACTGTGATGTAATTACAGTAACATAAACACAGTGGTATTGCTTACACAGCTGGAGTGATGCAATAAATAGCCATAAACTCTTCAGAAGGTATAGGCAAGGAAGGATAGCTGGTGGGATAGCCCTGTGTGTTAGGGAGTGTTTTGACTTTGTAGAGCTTGGTGATGATGGTGAAAGGGTTGAGTATTTATGGATAAGACCAACAAGACAGAGATCCTGGTGGGATTCTAGTATAGATCATTCAACAGGATGAAGAAACAGACAAAATTATACTATAAGCAGCACGGAGAACTCTTATGATTGCTGGACCGTGTTCTTGTGGGGGACGTCAGCTTCAACTTCAGTTGCAGGCTGGAAAGATAACACAGCAGACAGGGAGTCCAGGAGGTTTCTGGACTCTGTGGAAGATAATTTCCTGACATTGTACATGAGGGAGCCACCAGCGAAGGTTGGCTGGACCTGCCTTTTGTGAACAGAGAAGGATTAGTGGGAGATGTGATGGTCAGAGGCTGTTCTGGGCACAGAGACCATGAAATGAATAGAGTTTTCTTTTACAGAGTAGTGAGGGGCAGTGGGGTCAGCAGAACTGCTGCCTGAGACTTCCAGAGGGCAGACTTTGGCCTGTTCAGGAGACTTGTTTACAGAATTCCTAGGGAGGTAGTCCTGGGGGGCAAAGGAGACCAGGAAGGCTGNGAACAGAGATTTGGCTGGAACTCAGGAGGAAAAGGAGAGTTTATGACCTTTGGAAGAAGGGACAAGCAACTCAGGAAGGCTAAAAGGATTTTGTGAGTTTAGGCATGTAGAAAATTAGAAGGACTGAAGCTCAAGTAGAGCTTTCCGCAGTTAAAGGCAATGAATTTTCTTCTATAAATACATCAGCAACAGAAGAAAGGCAAAGGACAATCTGCATCCTTTCTTAGATGTAGTGGGAAAACATTGTGTCACAGTATGAGGAAAAGGCTGAAGTGTTGAATGCTTTTTTTGCCTCAGTCTTTAGTAGCAGACCAGTTGTCCTCAGGGTACCAAGCCCCCTCTGGTGGAAGACAGGTATGGGAAGCAGAATGAAGCCCTCATAATCCAAGGGGAAATGGTCAGGGGAAGTGGACCTTCTATACCACTTAGACACACACAAATCTAGGGGGACAAATGGGATCCACCCAAGGGTACTTAGGGAGCTGGCAGAAAAGCTCACTGAGCCACTTTCTGTCATTTACCAGCAGTCTGGGCTAACTGGGCAAGTTCTAGTTGACTGGAAATTGGCAAATGAGATGCTCATCTACAAGAAGAGCTGTAAGGAGGATCTGCAGGACTGCAGGCCTGGCAGTCTGACCTTGGTGCCAGAGAAGGTCATGAAGCAGATCATCTGGAGTGCAATCATATGGCATGAGCAGGCCAACCAGGCAATCAGATCTAGCCAGTGTGGGTTTGTGAAATGCAGGTACTACTTGACCAACCTGATCTCTTTCAATGGCAAATCAGCACACTTTTAGTTGAGAGAAAGCCTGTGGGTGCTGTTTACCTGGACCTTAGTAAACACTTTCTCACGAGTCTGGAGATACTTGTTTCCTGTGATGTGAATGGGTGCATTGGGTGTGCATGGTTGACTGGGGAAAGTACTGGCTGGATGGCTGGGCCCAGAGAGAAGAGGTAAATGAAGTTACATCCAGCTGGCAGCCCATCACCAGTGGAGTTCCCCAGAGCTTGATACTGGCATCGGTCCTTTGAATATTTTTATGGCTAGTTTGGACAAGAGGATAGAGTGCACCCTCAGTAGGTTTGCAGATGACATAAAGATACAAAGGTGAGAGTGTTGATCTGCTGGAGGGTAGGATAGCTCTATAGAGGGATCTGGACAGATTGGATTGATGGCCTGAGGCCAGTGGTATAAGCTTCAACAAGGCCAAGTGACAGGTCCTGCCCCTGGGTCACACCAACACCATGCCACGCTACAGGCTTGATGCAGAGTGGCTGGAAAGCTGCCTGGTGGGAAAGGA
>VXBX01001895.1:155139-199195 GCA_013400415.1 Scytalopus superciliaris | reverse complement strand
TGAAGGATCTGGGGCACAAGTCCTATGAGGAGCAGCTGAGGGAGCTGGGGTTGCTTAGCCTGGAGAAGAGGTGGCTGAGGGAGGACCTTATCATTCTCTACAGCTACCTGAAAGTAGGTTGTAGACAAGTGGGCCTCTTCTCCAAGGCAGCTAGAGATAGGATGAGAAGAAATCGCCTCAAGTTGTGTCAGAGAAGGTTTAGATCAGATATTAGGAAAAATTTCATCACAGTAAGGGTTGTCAAGCCCTGGAACAGTGTGCTCAGAGAAGGTGTTGTGTTGCCATCCCTGGAGGTATTTAGAAGATGTGTAGATGTGCTTGGGCACATGGTTTAGTGAAGGACCTGGCAGTGTTAGGCTTACAGTTGGACTGGATGATCTTAGGTGTTTTTTCTGATGTAAATGTTTCTATGATTCTATGAATCTTTGGAATATGAAAAAATATGCCACATTCCAATACTTATTCTCTGAGTGCCTGTGTCTGACTATTGCCAGAAGCAAGATACTGGTATAAATTTGGCTTTAGTCTGATGTAATATGGTTGTTTCTCTCTGATGGATTATAATCAGAATTCAACATGTCGGCTGATGCAGCTTTCCCATACATCAGTTTCAGTATCATTAAAGTTCATTAGCTACAGGGTCATAGGAGATAATGAGTTTTGGAGTATAGATGGGTAGGTAGTAGCCCTTAAGCTGCACTAGAGAAATGGAGATTTTTGCACAGTGGTGGCAGGTGTGTTGTAAATGAGCAGAATATTCTCCACTTTTGGTGGTGCATGTGGAGGTCCAGGGAAATACCAGAAGGCATCTAAAATGTCACCAACCATATGTGTTTAGGCAGTTGAATTCCTCTGTGTATGTCATGTTACCATTATGTTTTCTTCTTAACATTGCAGAAGAGGATCATACTGAAAATTGCAACTACTGTTTTCATCATACGGACTAAAAGAATTAAAAGCTGTAGTTTAAGTACTAGTTTCTACAAACTGTGATAATGCATATTCAGTATGTACATTGCAGATAGGCTGGAGCCACTGACAGTGCATGCGGTCTCTGCCATAAATCTGTGCTGAGTCATTTTCTACCACTACTGCTTAGGCCACAGTTTGACATTCACATTTTTGTGGTTTTAGAGCTGCCAAAATTATTTCCCATTCTCTTCTTAAACGTCAGTGGATAGTTCAGTATTGCTTTGAAATTTGTGGAAGCTAAATCTACAAGTACTTTGAATACTTTGAGCTGCTTTATTTGTACTGATTCTTGGAAGGCCAGTATTGAAAATGACATGCCAAATCCAATTTACAAAATAGGAAAGGAGTATTGACTCTGTAGCATCTGCAATGCATCCTGGAGTCAAACTAGCAAGAAAAAGGGTTTTGCCTGCACTGTGAGCTTGAGTTTGCCCTTACATTTTGGGGATAGTTGTCTTGGGAAGAGGGATGAGGTAGGACACCTGGAAGTTGAAGAGATCTCAAATAGATGGATCAAGATTTCTCATGAGAAATCTAGCAATCTCCAAAAGTAATTATTTGTGGTCCATTGCTGCAGCCACTCATGTCACCTGTGTGTTCACACACACCCAGTGGTATTTGACAGACACGCAACTAGAATGGTACCCAGTGCTGAAGCAGGGTGAGTACTAGTACAGTCCTACATGAACCAATGCGGGCATTACTTTCTGTACATTTTTCATACTCGTGTGCAAGCTCAGACTAATGTAAGGTTTTGGTTTCATTAAATACAATCATTAATCATGGCTAGTCTCTAAATATTGCTATTCAGGAAGCACTTTGCCACTCAGTGCTGTTTATGCAGCAGTCACTTACGGAGCTTTATTCCAGCTGAGTCTGCTGCTTGAATTGCACACAGGCCATTCAGAGTCACCGAAGCAACCCTTCAACTGGTCCTTTTGTGCCCAAATTTTATCTCAGTCATCATATTGCAAAGCTGAGCCTCTGTCTCAGGTTGATTTTCCCACCCCAATAGAGTTTACCACAATGGAAAAGGAATGGATCCATTTTTCAGGAAGTAACCCCACAAACATCTGCTCTAGCACAGTTCCCCAAAAGTCAGGCTTCAGTAGGTTGCAGAATGAAGCACAGGTTGTCTGTCCTCTTCAGTGAAGAGCTGAAAGATAAAAGCAAAAACTAGCCTCTTAAGCTGCTCAGGAGCCTCTAAAGTACTGTGCTGAGTGTGGCAAATTGTGCCTATACACTTTTTGAAATCTTTTGATGATTATAACCTTTTATGACCTGTTCACTTTACCATTGTCCTACAGTCGTGCAGCTTGGGAGTTTCACAAAATGTAGGGTTTATCAGAATATTGCCTTTTGTTGATGTCAGTACATAACTCGAAAGTAGATGCAACTTGTCAGTGTGCCCAGAGGTAAGTAGGGATTTGTTTCCAATCCATCAGTGTTAGGTAATACTATCAGAGTGAAAGATCCTGAGCTAAGAACTGGGCTTGCTTCTGTAGGTACTGATCAGTTCACGTTGCTGGGTAGTCAAACAATTCAGGAGTTCATAACAATGGAATAATTAAGACCAGCTCTTCAATCAAAATTAGTGGTAAGTAGTAAATGTGATGAACAGTACCAACATATGGTGACATTTCATCAATAACTCTTTTGCTTAGAAAAAAAATTATGTGGTCATTCATATGTTTGCTTCATACATCATTGTCATAAGGTTTGTGTAAGCAATCTTAAGACAGAATAAATCTATTATAAGAAACTAATTATAGGAAACCTAGTACAAGTCTGTAGGAAGAATAATATGCATATTGCAGAGATGTCTCAAATATTATCTTATTTCAAAAGAAAAAACAAGAACACTACCTGAAGAAGTTGTTGTATACTCTTCATGGTCTCAAACAGTTTTCACCAGGTGCTCTTTTTTGGACTTCTTTAGCTTTCACTGAGCTCTCTAGAAATTTTTCCACAGGACTAGCAATTTGCATTACACACACTTATGTGAAAGAATCATTTTATCAGTTGCCTTAGTCTGTGGTATATGTTAGAGCAATGTGCAATTCTGGAGACACTGCCTACCTATGTTAGAAGTGTAAAAGTTATTGCAATACTTCTATGCAAAAGGCTGAATAATGTCCACTTTACTTGCTTCCTTGTCTGAGAGGGCTCCATTTGTTAGGAGGAGCAGGCTAAGGAGAGAGAAGTGTGTGGCAGCCAAATGTTTCTGTCATAGAAGAGAGTTCCTTATTCTGTAATAGAGATGACAGGTGGGCAGCTTACACATAAATGGAGACTAGAGATTGATGTCCAAATCAGCTCACAAACAGGATAGAAATGTCTTTAGTTTTAGCACCAAGTTGTTAAGAACACTGTTGCATTGTGGCTGATCTAAACACAAGTGTCTTTCATTGGAGACAAGGAGAAGCCTTCTCCTCATGTGTACAGCCCAAGTGGTGGTGTTGGGGCCCAGAGAAGCCAGATGGTCTCCATCATTGGTACTTTCACAGTTTGACTGGGCAGAGTCCTGAGCAGCCCACCAACTTAGCAGCGGAGCTTCACAGGTGCCTGACAGCCTGAATTACCCTGTGATACTATGCAGAAGAAAATACATACATGTATAGACACGTATTTATATCATGGTAATTTTTTAAGTTACTCTCAAAAGCTTAAAAAATTAGATATATGTCACATATATCTAATATATGTGATATATATCACATATAAATACTTACATGCATATCTATGCGTGTTAGTGTGCACCTGCACATATGCACACATTGTCTCTCTCCTTCTCTCTGTCTCATGTGGCCAGGTTTGATGCCTCCCAGACAAGTCTTGACTCATGACTAGACTAGCCCACAACCCAAGGGAAAGCCATGGAAACACTTGTCAGACTGTACATCCCAAGGGACCAGCCTCGCTGTCAGCCTAGCCCCAAATGGGCATCTTTAGGCAACCTGTGCTGCAGGGATACCTCACAGTCTGGGCAAATTCTTTGTTACTGTGTTCTGACTAATGTTGTTAGGTAGATGTGGTGTTAATGCAATGTTTTCGAATTCCATGGTTCTCACTGCAACACAACACCACCCTCAGAACTCTTTCTGGAAGAATCCCTAACGTCATTCATCCACTTCGATATTCTGCTCACTGCAGCTTTTCTTACAGAATGAAGAGGATGAGGACCAGCCTCTCAGCCTGGCCTGGCCTGAAACCCCACGGAAGCAGTTCACCTATCTTCTCGTGTTACCCATTGTTCTTCCACTGTGGATTACCCTACCAGATGTTAGAAAACCTGTAAGTAACTATTGCTGTGTTGTTGCAGCATGTTCTACACAAATGGGTGGCTGTTTAGCTAAATGCCAAAAAAGGACTATAGTGGATTTATGTAAAAATAGAGCTAGGTTTTTTTAAGAGTTTTTTCTTTGAAGAGGAGGTCACAACATTAGTCTTCAAATGGCAAATGGGTACTTATGGGAAACTGGTTGGTAATAGCTCTATAAAAATTGTAATTTGTATTCACTAGTATTTTCTGACATAAAGTGAAAAGTCCAAGAACTTCTTTGGGGTCTTCACGTCTATATTTCTGAATATATTTCTCTACTGAATATCACGTAAGTGCTAAATAAGTCTGTCCATCTGCAGGGACCTAAAGGGTACAACTGGAAAGATTTTAGACTGCCTAAGCTTTCTGTTTTTCAAATATAATCATATGTGTTTCTCTTAAATTCATGTTCTACTAGACCTTTATCATCTTGTAATTTTTATACTAGGACAAGATCTGTAAATCCCTTCATGTGTAAAATACTTGCTAGTTTTGTCCCAAACACAGCTTGAGGTATGAAAGGCTGACAACAAAGGACTTACTGTGACAAGTTAACAAACCTTATCACTTTTATACTCACATATGCAAAACATACACCAGACTCGTAAGGCTCATGCTAATTAAAAGAAAGAAAGTCAAGAGCTGAAAAAAAAAAAACCCTTTAGTAGTAGTGTTTTAATGTCTTTTCCCTTCTGGATCAAAAATAGGTTTAAAACTCCTGCAAGAGAGAGATGCGCACACTTTATAAATCAACACCTTGAATTCCTTTTTTCCTTCTCACACACAGTGAGAAACTTTCTCATCCTACTTGCTAAAAAACTGCAATTCAGTGCAAGAAAGAAGCTAAAATAAGACCTCTGATTTTTTATTTTTTTTTTTTAGATAAAGGTTTCTCAAAGGCTAAAAAGTGACATTTTCCCTTCCAATCTTTAAGCTTTTTTTTTCTTAAAGATTTCAAACAACTCTTGCAATCACTTTTGCTTGGTAACACAGGGAACATACTATGTGATTTTCAGGATTGTTTATTTCTGTACTTATGCCCTCCTTTTGTAATTCAAAACTATTCCTGTAACTTTTTTTTTTCCGTAATTTAGTCCAAAAATAATGAGAAATATGTGTGGGCAGTATTTTGAATTTTGAAAATATGAAGTTAACATCAGTAGGCCTGTAGTTTTGTCCAATATTCTCTACTCTACAAATGAGAACAGCTTTGTGAATAATAGTTTTGGAAAGTGAGCATCTCAAGAATTTGCATGCAACTGTGAGATGCATGTGATTGTTACTAACACTAGTATTGTTCACAACAGAACTAGCACGCTGACATCCTGCATCTAAAATGCCCTGCCATAACACAAAAAGTAAGCAAAGTTGTATGTGCCAGATAGGCAAGTGGACAACAGAGCTTTGAAACTTCATTCACTGAAAGTATTTTTTTTACAAAAAGAAAAAAAAAAAAAAAAGTAATGTAGTTTGCAATTACATGTAGAATTAACAGAAGAGATAAGAGGCTGTATCAGGATGACAAGCTGCTTACTTTGAACGTTGCTGTAAAATAATTAAAATGATTGCATAAACTATGTAAAATTTCTAGATTGCTTCATTAGTGTGTCTTTAAAATATTCTCATTTATGTCTCTATGCCATCCCCACTAATTCCTTTCTGATAAAACTGAGCCAGATATCACAGTTCACCATGTGCACCACAAAACAACCTTCAATTAAATCTGTGAGGCAAGAGTTAAAGTAAGTCTAAAATAATACTTAAATAAGTCTTTTAGGTAGGCCTACCATCAGGGGCTTGATTTGCAAGTGTAGTGATTTTAGTCATAAATCCAAATTTCTGCATCAGGATGCTCAGATTAGCATGAGAATATATAAAGGGAACCCTTATGTGGTATATATTGATTTGAAAAAACATATGAAGTGTAACGGTAACTAAAACAAACTCAGTTTTCAAGGGCATGAACAAAATCCGTTTATTGCATACACATTTCGATGTATATAGAGATATAATAAGGAGGCCGAGTTATGCTAAAACTTGGGATGGAACATGGTAATTAAGAGAACACATTATGTTAACTAAGGGGGACGAAAGATTGCAGAGTTAATACATATTCATGAACACAAGGGCAGAGGGCAACAACAGAATGTTGCCACACCGGTTTGGGCCAGGGGATACCTCTTATCTCGTTAGTGGAGACAGAGAAGTACCAATCTGAAAACAAGATCAGCTTCTCATGGCAAGATTAAGTCTTATCAGCCTGGGCATATCGGGCGGACTCCTGTTTCACTCAGCTTGACAGATTTCTTGTTAATAATCAGTTTCATATCCCCACAATGAAGCCTTTGACATCTTTTGTGGGTGTCCAGTTTTCAAAAAATGAGTTCTTCCCTTTTAGAGTCTCTTTTCTAATACATGTTTTATCTCCACGTAATGGAGATAGTTTGTCTGCATTTACTTGTACTATAACAAACAGTATGTAGCTCCATGAAACCCAGAAGCTCTAGGAAAATTATTTCATAGACACAGTCTCTGGTTCTAAAGCCAGCAAAGTCCTGCTGCCTTATTATGCTCTGGTGTACACATATGCAGATTTTTATGTATTTAGAGTAGATTATGCATTAGTTGAGCTAAGTGTCAACTGATTCACTGGCTGAGATGTTTTGATGTGTTTAGCGCCTTAGTAACACCTCTCACATTAAGCCAATATATATCAAAATCCTTACTATAACATCAATAATGTTGTTGGCAATATCTCAGAGGTAAGTGTGCCCTTGGGGAATTTTGTACCTGAGCTTTTCTTCAGGTGTTTTGAACAGTAACAGGTATTTTTCCTGTACTAACGGTTTATTTCCCCCATGGCTCTGCAAAGGTCATATATGTAACTGTTCACCTCCTGTAGTAACAGATACCAAAAGACTGAAAGAAAAATTATGTGACTGAGGTGCCGCAGTGGGTCAGGACCAGATACTGAACACCCTCTCTTTTGTTATAACTTACTCCACTGTCCATCCCTTTGTGTTACAGGCCAGAAAAATGGCTCTCAAAGCTCCAGTCCTGCTGTCAGTGGACCCATATAAGGGAGTTCATTTCATCTCTGCAAATTCCTATTATAAATGAAGTGCTGCAGCTTCCATGAACTCTTGTTGCCACACAGAGATGCACTGTTACCAAGGGGACAAGGACAACATGTTCCTGTACAGATCCAGTTAGAGGAACAGGTTCTGAGTAATCAGAGCTAAGCACTGTTAAGTGTGAAAGAAAAATCAAACTTTGCAATGCAGATAAATTTATGAACATGACAAATATATGAATCATTCAGGTTAAAGATGCTGGTAATAACACTGGCTAAAATTAACACAGTTACCTTACAAATTGCTAAGGACTCACTATCTTTCAGGATCAAGCTCTTAGGAAAAAAACTTCATACTTGGATCGTTTTTGCTACTTATAGTCCTGTTTTTCAGACACTGGCATGAAATAAATACAGAAATGTGTAAAGAAAAACATCCTTAGGGTTGCTGATAAAAAGGAATTGCACCAATCCATCTAATCTACAGTGAAACTACAAAATTCTTTCTCTTTTGTTAAAGGAAAATAGCATACAGACTGAATGAGCCATGGCTTTGCTCATTTGTCTGCTACCGGGACCACAAAAAACCAATTAGTAATAAACTAGGCACACTGTCTTTATAAGGCAACTATCACAACAGCTACCAAAAAGGATGGAGAGAAGTATTGCTGTCTGCTGTCTCTGACCAATTCTTCTAGGAATATACTTAGAATTAGCAGCTCTTTGTATTCAAAGAGCTTGGGAGTTGCAATAAGATAAATGTCAAAAGAATTGTCATTAGTTACAAAACAGGCATGATTATTATTTTACTCTGTAGTAAAATGTAACATACAAAAAAGAACCAGCACTCTCATTATGGCTTTTTAAATTTTTCGCCTATCTGCAAATTATATAGTAGCATCTATGGAGTTCATGCTTGATTTCATAGAATCAGAGAATATGCTGAATTGAAAGGAATCATTGAGTCCAACACTTTGCCTGCACAGGACCATCCCATGCATCACACCCTGTGTCTGAGAGCATCATCCAAACACTTCTTGAGCTCTGTCAGGCTTGGTGCTGTGACCACTTCCCTGGGGAGCCTCTGCCAGTGCCCAACCACCCTCTGGGGGAAGAACCTTTTTCTAATACCCAACTTAAAGCCCCCCTGACACAACTTCAGGCCATTCCCTCAGGTCCTGTCACTGGTCACCACACAGAAGAGATCAGTGCCTGCCCCTCCTCTGCCCCTCACAAGGAAGTTGTAACTGCAGTGAGGTCTCCCCTCAGTCTCCTCCAGGCTGAACACAACAAGTGCCCTCAGCTGCTCCTCATACGGCTTCCCCTCAGGGCCCTTCACCATCTTCATTGCCCTTCTTTGGACACTCTATAAGCGCTGAATATCTTTCTTATATTTTGTTGCCCAAAACTGCCCACAATATTCAAGGTGAGGCTGCCCAAGTGCAGAGCAGAGCGGGACAATCCCCTCCAGATACAGGACTCCAGAAACTACAGGCCTGTCACTTTTACTTCAGTGCCTGGTAAAGTTATGAGAAGATTATTCTGTGAGGTATCAAAAAATACCTGAAAGACAGCACAGTTACTGGTCATAGCCATCACAGCTTCATGAATGGAAAGTCCTGCTTATCACACCTGATTCCCTTCCATGACTAGGTAACCCACCTAGGTGATCAAGGGAAGCCAGGTGATANGGCAAGTTGAATCTGAGTCAGCAGTGCCCTGGCAGCCAGGAGAATTCCACCATATGTAAAACATACAAGTTTTAAATTTTGCCCTTTTTGAGTTTAAATGTTACAATTTTAAAACAGGTAATTTTAATGTTAAGCCTATTAAAGTACTCTTAGTCTTGAACTGTTGCTTAACAGTTAATTTTAGTGGGAGATGATTAGCTAAGACAGGCAAGGAGTACACATGCTGCAAAATTACTGACTTGTAATTCTTACCCATCCGAATTCGGTGGGTGTCTGATTCAGACAGGCAATGTCTACTTGTTTTGCAAGCACCATTTGGTATATATAATCACACTGTCAGAGAGCAGTTACTGGCCAGTACAGTTCTTGTTGTATTAGCTTTGTGTAAGCCAATGTATGCTTTTATCTTGAGTGTTGTCAAGTGATCATTCAAATTGCATTGCTGTGCAGATTTTGTGACAGTTGTCACAAGTATATTGCTTCATCTGATTCACCATATGTGTTACCAAAAAATCCCAGTTTTTACAAGGAAGACAAAAGATGTTGAAACTTGAAAGAGTAGGCTAGTAAGAATGGGGGGAGGGAGAGGGGGGGAAGTGCTAGCTGTTTAGTTTTAAAAAAGGAAATTGCTATTTAGATTCATTTATCCCTACCAGACTCAACTCTGCTCCCAGTGGTGTCAGACCACTATTTTAACATTCATCTTTGCATTCCTTTCAAATTGTGTTCCTTTTCAGACTCAGGTCTTCAGTCCCTCAAGATATATATAAAGTTTCCATTTTAAACTTAAAAGCCCATCTAAGTATGTTTAAACATTATAAGCTCATTATCAGATTTCCTGATTTGATAGAAATTTAGAACTCTGTATTGCAGAAGTAACTCTGTTTGCTCTGTAAAGATTTAAGAAGCAGTTAAGAAACATATCAACCAAAGTACCCTGGGTAGTTCTAAAAACAGTGCTTGTGATAGTAATGGATTTATATGAAAAGGTGCCACTGTGGCTATTTCTGCCTATTTAAATGTGACCATTTAAAACACCTACTGAACTGACTTTCTTACTCCAGTGGAACTTCAGTTGTTTATATGAGGGAGGTTAGAGTCACAGACTCATAGAATGGCTTTCGCTGGAAAGGACTTTAATGATCATCTCATTTCAACTCCCTTGCCATGGGCAAGGACACCTTTCACTAGACCAGGTTGTTCAGAGCTCCATCTAGCCCAGTCCTGAACACTTACAGAGATGGGGCATTCATAATTTCTCTGGGTAACCTGTTCCAGTGCCTCACCATTCTTACAGTAAAGAATTTCTTCCTAATATCTAATCTAAACCTCTCAGTTTGAAGCCATTTCCCCGTGTCCTATCACTACATGCCCTTGCAAATAATCTCTCTCCACCTTTCTTGAGGTCTCCCCTCAGGTACTGAAAGACTGAGTTAGATCTCCCTTTTCTTTTCCAGTCCGTACAATCCCAGTTGTCTCAGCCTTTCATCACAGGAGAGGTGCTCCATCCCTCTAGAAATGTTAAATCTGTACCATTTTTAATATATGTTCCTATGTATATTCAGTTGTGGAGTGCTAGAGATCATGTTACATGTTCAATGTTTACATGTTCAGTTTTCAGGAGGACATTTAGAATTAGGCAAAGTGCTAACGGGGAGTAAGTACTCTGTAGCACACCCTAGAGCTGCACCTGCTGCTGGAGCAGATACGGACATTCTGTTTGTCCCTTCCTGTAGGTGAATGTGCACAATTACCATTGCTGACTTTGCATTTTTCCCATCAGTAATGGCTTGAATTCATTTCAGTCACATCAGCAGAAACAGTCTATGCAATCTCACTAAGCTGCAGACCAGCCTCAGTGTTTTCTGGTTCAACTGACATTCCTGCTTGACCAGCTCTAATGGCCAGCCCAACTCACTGATCACCTCTTGGTCTACAGCCACCCTGTTCTTCCATTCTGCTCAGTTCCTAAAAGTGAGGCTGTTTCATATAAACGCCTCTTTTGTCTGTTAGACAAGAAAAGCTGTCATGCAGTTCTGTAAACTCCCTAAAAAAGCAGTATTTATCACACCTTGAGTAATCTAAATTGGCAAAATACAAATAGTGTTTTCTCTCCAAAAGTCACATTCAGGGAAAGCCCTGCAATCCTATCTGCTGCTGCAATACCTAGGAATGATCCACAGGCTAATGAGTCTCCTGGTGCAGCAGTGGAAGTGATCTGCAGTGAAGGTGGGCACAAAAATTCTGGTGTGGAAGTGAATTTACTGAGGACCTAAAGGATTAAGTAGTGCAGGACTGAGCAGCAGCTGGAATAGGTATTCAGAGTGGTATAAATTACTTCCACAGGCAGTCCTATTGGTTATTCATGAAAATTTCCAGGTCTTTGCTCAGCACATGTCAGAAATCATCTGGGGAAGGGATCTGTGTTCAGAAGGTCCATGACCATAAAGACAGTGGTTTCATTCAGGACATTCATTAACTGTACAAATTTAATTTTAAATACTGATTTGATTTAGATAGTGATTGCCTGGTGCAATACTGCAGTCATGTTTCCTTTCTTTAGTAGTTAGCTCAATCTGTTTTTGTTACACAGATCCAGCAGGAAATATGAAAGATGCAAAAGATTGGAAAGAACATAAACTAAAATAAATCATTAATCTTAATAGAATCCATTCATTGGCTGCAAGAACACTATTCAAAATTTGACATTAGTAAGGGAGAAAGTGAAAATGAAAATTAAGTTAATTACTTTGTTGTTGCACAGAGTTTTGAATTCATTGACGGGCCTCATTGTGTTTTGCATGTTTTTATAACAAATTTCTCTACAAAACAAAGCATAGAAAATATGGTTTTTGCATATCTTCTATTCTAACACAGAAAGTAAGTGGTTTTCACAAGAAAAGTAAATGCTGTAATAAATTTTAGATAGATATGTTTTTAGCTATGCCACGTGGCGGTCTTTGTTATACTGACTGTGAAAGGTGTTGCACCAAGTTATTAATGTGTGAAGAAAAGGTATGTATACCTGTTTTATCAATTTGAAAACATTCATTCTTAATAAGCTTGAAATTATTAATAAATTTAGAAATCAAACCACTATTCAGCTAAACACATATGCAAACTGCAGCACAACAAATGATACAAATGACAACCCAAAACTTGCCATTTATCATGCAAGTTGTTAGGAGCGCTTACTGTATGACTGAAACAACTGGAAGAATAAGACATGGGTAAGTACATACAAGTCTAGCCGTTCAGTTTCTTACTTTCCTTGACATGTATTTTGGTCATCTAATTGAGACCAAAATAGTTGCTCGGAACAGGTAATCAGAAAAAAAATTGACAAGTCGCTCTCATTTTGAGAAACAAAGACGAGTATGGCATGGCAGCCTTCAACATAGGTTTTTCACTGTTTCTCTTTGTTTCTGTTTCAGACGTCAAGCAAATTCTTTCCTATCACGTTTTTTGGCTCTATTAGCTGGATTGCCTTCTTTTCTTACTTAATGGTCTGGTGGGCACACCAGGTAAGGAGCTGATACCAGTACAAAATAAAAGCCCTGCATTATGTTTTGCACTGTGAGAGATCATTTAGAATCAGAGTCCATCATCTATCTCATGCTGAGTAGTGCTTATTTTAGGAGCTGCAACCATGGATGAAGGAAATCACTACTCAGTAAGTGGAAAGCAGTTCAGAGAGCTGTGGTTCTCCTGTCCACAGGACTTGGCCATTCTTGTAACATCAGAGCCGTCAGCAACCATCTATCAATACCTCATACTTCTGTTTTACACTCATCTTTCTCCTGATACATGTGCAGATCTGTGAAAATAAGTATTTCTTCAATCTTGCCTGTTATTCTTCAACATAGTTGGCAAGTCCAGGTTAATATTTCTGATTAAACAGATTTGCAGAAGAAAATGTTTCTTCACTGCAGGACACTTTTCTGTTTTTGCTTAAACCCTTTTAGGTTGGAGAGACCATTGGTATTAGCGAAGAAATCATGGGATTGACTATTTTAGCTGCTGGCACATCCATTCCTGATCTTATTACCAGTGTTATTGTAGCACGCAAAGGTCTGGGGGACATGGCTGTATCCAGTTCTGTTGGAAGCAACATATTTGACATCACAGTGGGGTAAGTCCTAGAGCCAAGAAAATTGTGTCTATTTTAAACAAGTCTTTTGTTCCTAGGACATTGCCATAGTGTTGCCCACAAGCAGCAATCCTTAAAAAGGAGAGTGATGCAAATGTGCTGTGAATATTACTGTAGCAAGTGCTCTGAAGTTTACAGACATTTGCTTGACAGAATTGTTATTCATTTGTTGTCTAATTCTTGCCTTGATACATGACAGAGGTGCCTAGGCAAGTGAACGGCATTTTAAAAAGTGTGCAAGAGCATTTTTCCAAGAAGGAATTTCAGAACTTTTAACGCTTTTGTCAGGTTGCTGTTTACTTTCTGTTACCACTCACTGTGCTTATACTAGAGCCTTCTTTATAAATGATGGTCAGGAACAATTCATTTCATCTGCAGTATTCAACATATTTGCTGTAATAACAATGGAATGTCATTGTCTTGTGTGGCTTGTTTAAGCTGCTCTTGACATGTGATTTATATTTTTATATACCTGGCAAGTCCCAAATTACAAACCAATTCTCTGTTAATAGAAAGAACCTTTTATATAGCTCTTGACAATGTGAAACTGCATGAGATTGTGCAGAAATTTGCTATTTACACTTTACTGCTTCAGTCAGATAATGATGTGCAGCACAAGGTTGGAATTCAAATTCCTTTTTGACCTTTTGAGGCCAAGGTAGATCATGTTCAGAAATAATGTAATCTATGCCTCACTGTTTCAAAAATGTGCCAGAAGTACATAGATGAATTCTGTCTTTATTCCCACATTCCCATCTTCAACACTAGAAGATAGAGGCACTGAGAATTGTGTCCATACTCTCAGTTTCTCCATCTTTGGTTGTTTCTTGCCATCACAAACAGAAGAATCAGTCTAGTCAATAGTCATAATGGCAAATAGCCTAGTCAGAGAAGAGACTGTGGTTTTCACTGCTGAAAATACACTAGCAACTGCACAGGTACAAAAATGGATGTTGAAGTAAGAGTGCATAGTAATTTTTTTTTTTTTACTTTATCTATTAGCTAATGGCAGTACATCCAGATGTAGTAGGAAAACGGGGCCCCCTTTTTTTCTACTAATCCAGAAGCATGAAGTGTTTGAAATAATACCTATATACAGAAAACCTGTAAAATATATGAAAACCTTGTGCTTCAACTTGAAGTACATAGGGTGTATTACAAAACTTTTTTCTCTTGCAATGCTTTCTTACTTTTTAAAAAATATCTAGCCTCTTCCTGCCAATGAAAATGGGTTTGTCCTGCACCAGTTGGCTAGACCTAGTATATTTACAACAGAAATGGCACTGTTGAGCTGCAGACTGATGTAGTTACTGCTGCAGCTGTAATAAATTATTCTCTCTTGAGCTGCTCATTCAAAGTTTTAATGTTGTGAGCTCCTGACAACTCACTTCATGCTTTCTAAGCCTGCTAAGCTCCAATCAGTGTCTTAAATATTTATTTCAGCTTGACATCTTGCAGAGGGATATTTCCTCATTCTGTGGTGTGAGAGATGAGAAATACAGTGACAGCAAACACAGAAATAGAAATTAAGCTGAAGTTCAAATGAAGTTCACATTTTAACACAGATTTGTACAGTAAATGTGGATTTAAGGGCCAAATTAAAGGCATTTAAGGGCCAAATTTTGTGGGCAGGACCTTGCAGAGTGCTGTTTCTTCATGGCAAGGACATGTTTCTATGTAACCCATCCTCCTGTCATACAGGCTCTTGGAAAGAGAGTGTGAATAGCTTCTCACACAGATGGTGTGAAATCCAGAAAAAAATGAGAGAGGTCTTCCTGTTCACAGACAGGATGCCAGTTGTTTTGTCACCCAAGGGAAATACAGTTCACTGGTGTAACTGGTGGAAGAGTGGGGAGCAAAAATCCCATGTGTTCTCCCCAAGAATCATGAGCAAGCTGACAGTTTAGGTTTAGGTACATATGAGAAGAGTAGAAACTCTTTCTACCTCACTTTATGCAGAAAGCCTCTGGTTCTAATTTGAATTGTCTTCAGAAACTGTCTAGTGCCTCTTTCTGGACTTCTGCAAAGTTTAAGATTAATTTTTCTCTTTCTTAACAGCCTTCCTCTTCCATGGCTCCTGTATGCTGTGATTAATGGTTTTGCCCCAGTGACAGTCAGCAGCAATGGTCTGTTCTGTGCGATTGTCCTCCTCTTCATCATGCTGCTCTTTGTCATCCTCTCCATTGCTTCCTGCAAGTGGAGGATGAATAAAATCCTGGGTTTCTTCATGTTTGGGCTTTATTTTGTGTTCCTGATTGTCAGTGTTCTCCTGGAGGACAAAGTGATCCAGTGTCCTGTCTCCATCTAGTGGAATGCGCTTGACAAAAAAACCCCAAAATTTATTTATTTATAAAAGAAAAAATATGTATATCAAAACAAGACACCAAAAAAAAACACAGTGGAAAGCTTCAATGAGAATAACCCATGGATCTGTAAATTTCCTGTTCCTCAATTTTAAAAGAGCGAAAAAAGAAAATGACACAAAGGGTGGATCTTGGAGCTGAAGAATGACAGCTGCTGGACAGTGCAGTTATGCATGAAGGGCTGAGTTCAGCTGCACTGAGGTTTTCTTTGCTGCAGAACATCCTTGCTGCCCAGTACTGGACATGCTACGCACGCTCAGAAACAGTGCAAGTTACTGCTTCTCCTATGCCTGTGCTACATATCTGCAGGCTTCTCATTCTCTGTAGTAGTATATACAGACACACAGTGTGCTCAGTTCTTAAAGCTCTCCTCTTCTAAGGGGAATGCTAATATTAACTTTGTGGAGGCACCACCTCCCCACATACCCTGATGCAGGATTTTTCCAATGATCTGCTGAAACTCCGGAGTGGAAAGCTTACACCAAGCAGATGAGTCACAGACAGGGAGGAGCTTGTACGTCTCTTCATACAAGTGGATTTATATGATGTGATTTCAGCAAAGCCAGGGAATTTTGTGTTTTGATCATCTGCATCACAGGTCTATAAAGGCAAACAGCAGGATGTTAATGGTGGTTTTTTGCATCTTGCAAAACTCTTCAGGTTCCAGAAACTCTGTCTCTGGCGCTGAAGGAGCCATGATGCCTGACCATTTTGTAACTGGTGCAGATTTTCATTGCATTCTCATGCAAAGACCAGAATGGGGATACTCTTTCTTCTCTAATAGCAACGCAGCATGCAGTGACATAATACAGCTATGCGAACACATAATTTTTTTCTAATGCAGCAATATCAACAGTACCAATGGCTTTCAGATGCTGTTATGAGTTTGCCTTTTCATGCCAGAATAAAAAGGCTAATTTGCTTATGCATAGTATTTTATACAGAAAATAGAAATAAGTAGTTATAAAGTGACAGCCTAACTGCTAAGTGAATATATATTTTACTGGATTTCACTATTACTTGGATTGGACTTGTAAGGACCTTCACAGCTACATATAGTTATTGCTGGAAGAGATACCCAGCTGTTGTACAAAGCTGGGACAGTTCACATTTACTGTTATAAGTCTTGAAACTAGGTAGAAGAAACACAATTTAAATATAGTGGAGCTGCAGGAAGCTTACATGAAAATTCTTCAGTATTGCTGGAAGTGTAAATGTCTAAAGAAGCCCAGGAAGGAGTGAAAGTGCAACATCCTTTTACTGAAATACTGAGAGAAGTAGAAGGTCCAAACCTAGAAAAAAAAAATAAATAAGAAGGGAGAAAACAACTAATGTTTATCTTCCCTGTAGTTTGGATGATTTTTTTAAAATTTGGGATGACTGGAATGAGTGTTAAGAAATTACTTCAGCTAATCATAATTTGTTTGTTCAAGTCTTTTGTGCAGTTAGAGTTCCTGAAGTTTCAGTGCATTTCTGTGACCTGTTTCAGCATTGTTTTACATGCATATTCTGCTCACAATGGCAATGCCATGCTCACAGCTGTGTAACGGAAGGCTAAGCACATTTTGTCTTGTCTGTTTTCCTCTGCTCCATGCTGTTTGTTTGTCACTCATCCTCTTTGTCCTTTACTGTTTTCCTGTTATATGTGTTTGTATGTAATGGTATATGGTTAGAGAATAAGGACTTGACAGAAAACAATGGTAGAGAAAAAAGTACAAAATTCACATTAGGAATATTAATATTATATCATGAAGAAAAAAGTGAGATAATAATGAACAAAATGAAGGAAACTAGGAGTTACAGCAGTCTGCTACTCATATCATGTCCTAAGTAAGTCCTAGCTGCATGCAGAATCAGTATGTGATCTTAACTATACATTTGCAACGTCTCTTGCTTTTTAGTGCTTTTTAGAATGAGCTTCTCTCATGGTGAGCAAAAACTTTTCTGTGTATTTAAGATCCTTCATTGCTCCAGAATCCTTACCTGTCTTAACGATAGTGCTACCCACCTCTCTAACATTTGTTTCCAACGGGTGTACACCATGGAAAAGTACATGTGCATTTGTACATACCTGCGGTGCCCTCTACTGACAGGAACCTTGCTTAAGCAAATCTATAACCCAAAATCTGAGCTCAAATGAAGTATGTCCCAAAATACAGAGCTGAATCCACAGTATAATCTATTCCAGGAGAGTCACCAAATGCTTTTTTTTCTGGTGACAGTGCTCAAAACAGGTGATCCTTTCCCAAGTGAGCAGAATAGGACAGAGTGATCTAAAGGAGTGCGTGCAGGATCATGAGAGGGCTGTGTATATGGGTGCTTACAAAATACTAAGATGTCCATATGCACTGATTGAACATTTAAAATAAAGAAATCTGATCTCTGTTCATTACTCCATTACTCCTTCTGCCCCCCCCCGCATTTCCCCGCCCCATGCCAGTATGGTGTAACAACTCCCACACTGGAAAGCAAAAAGCCCTACTTGACCTTCAGCACTCTGGTGCACTCTGAAAAATTGGGGCAGCAGGTATAGAGACTGCTGTGCCACTGAGGACAGGTAGAGAGAAGAGAGTAACTAATTGAAAACTCGACACACTGGGAATATTTCAGTCTACAACTGGTATCAACAACTTGAAGGATTTTATGTGTAGGGTTAAGGAGATTGGTATCCTGTAATGGCATTGTATATTTTCTTCTCCATGTCTGCTTGTCCCTATCAACTTATATATCTTGGAAGGTAATAAAAATAGTTCTTTCCTTTCCAGACTAAGACACCTCATGGCTCCCACTGCCTTACATCTGTTGGGCAGATCATTTTTCAAATGGCTGAATAACTGTGCAGTCAGTGGCAACTCAGGTCCCCAGGTAATAGGACAGATTTCAGTTGTGTGGTGCTTTCTGTGGAGACTGGTTGTGAAAGATGGTTATACTTACCAAGGTAGCCTTCTACTGCTGAGGTAAACTGTTTAAAGATACTTGCATGCTGATGTGCTCTTTGATTACAAAACAGCAGCTGTGCTCACTGGTAGAGAAAAGAGAGGAATGGGATGGAGAGAGAAGCTTACTCCCGTATCCTGTGCAGTAGAAGTTCAGTCTTTAGCTGGAATGCTCAGAGAACAGCCGAGAGCTGCTGCAACCCAGTGACTCAATGTCCATGAGCTGTCCAGGCCCAATGCTGTCAGAAATGCACACCACCTGCTACAACATTCCTATTTTACAATGACAGCAAATTTCCCAGCATAAAGTGTTTCTCATTGTTCACAATTATTTCTGTGTGGAATCATGAACATTTCTCAACATGGCACACCTAGAAGTCAAAATTCAGTTTCTGTCTTTTTCAGTCAGAGTTATGAATGGCTTCACTAGGGATCTCGTTCTGCACACTGCCCAAATTCTACAGCGAGTTGGTTGGTGTTGAAGCCTCTTCCACCTCCCTGTATGCCTGTGCTCCCTTCCTAAATTGATGCTGCTGTCTGCATAATCATTATGAAACATAAATGAATAATTAATAGAAAAATTGATGTTATGATAAAGATCCTGTTCTAGCTTAGTATTTTCAGGACACCAGCTTGGCAACACAGTAAGATAAGAATACAACATCAGAATAAATAACAAACTATCTATGGCACCATCATATCTGAACAGAACCAATGCTGGACATAATTTTTGAAAGGGATTTCTGGTAGCCTTTGAATAGGATCGTGGTTTAAATTGTAACCTGTTGTAAACATTTTCTTCACTAGCTTCATTGGAATTAAATATGAGAATGGATCCCACTGGTACAAAATACCATCGGAGTCCTACAACTACTTGCTGCTTTATACTCACACATACTCCCTGCAAGAAACAAAAAAAAAAAAAAAAAAGCTGCCTTCCCTCTGCAGAATCCACCCTGGTCACATCTGTAGGGTAAATGCTATGAAATTGTGATAAAAAGTATGGTATGAGGATGATCTCCTCAAGCACTATGTGTAGACATGCAACAATCTTTCAGCAAAGCTCTATGTTTTTTTAAATTAACTTTCTTACTGAAAGCTAGTGCTTTCTTGTAGTGCAAACAGGCTCCTGTGTCTGTATGCTTCTGCTTGTGTATCCAATTGATGCAGCTGACTGCATAAACTTCATGAAGCATAAAATACAGTGGGCGACAAGGAATCTTATCTAGATGTCATTTGGTGTTTGTAATGGCAGTGACCCTACCATGTAATTTCCACATATACTACTTCTGAGTAGTTTATGGTCACTGTCACTCATGATACTGTTGTGTGTGGATATGAAGGTCCACAAAGCGGTAAGTTAAACATGTAGTTAATCCGAGTACAGTGAAAAAATAGATGCTTAGAAATATTATTAATGTTTGGGTGTTTTTTAAGGGATTATTTCTCTGGTTGTCTTTTACTTCATTATGTATTTTGCAAAAAAAAGGGGATATACAATGTTTTTTAATTAGTATTCTTTCAGCAGTAATTCCTTAAAATAGCATCTTATGGTCCATATAACTTATGTTCTGAATCAAGTATGAGTCTGTATCAGATGGTTTTATAACAAAGAAATAATCCCTTCTCCAACAACTGGCCCAATGAAATACAGAAGATTTCTGCCATTAACCTGGACAAGATAGAGACTTTTGTCTTAGGATCCCGTATTTCATAAATGCAATTGCATAACAAGCCTAATTGTCCTGTGAGCTATGTACAAATAGAAAAATTGCATTCACTTGTATTCTTGGAAACAATTTTACCTCTTGTAAATAACAATGACACAACTATATGAGAAAGAGGCGTGGTTTGAGCAGGTGATTCTTGTTTTCCTGCTGTTCCTGGAAATCTACATTGAAGAGTTTGCACCTGGAAAAATACTTCCAGAAAGTGATTGTGAGATTAGCAAATGGGATAGCTTGCACTCAACAGTGTGGAGAGGAGTCCTGATCTAGTCCTCCAGCAGCCATGGATTTCATTACTGGTTGATATTAAAATTACCAATCTTGGGTCTGTTGCCATCAGTTACAGGTACATCAGTATTTCCATTGGAACTGGGGAGACTAACTTCCAAATTGAAGTTACACAGTTCAGTGTAGCCATCAGATACAAAAGTCAGTTATGGATCACAGTTCCATAGTTCAGGCATCAAGTCATACTGTAGATCTGCTGTGTGTTCCTAGAAGCCAATGTAAGGCATATCAGGACTTGTCTGCCTGGATGGGTGCAGCTATTTAGCATTTTCCCATGCCCATGCTCCTGCCTGACCGGATGCAAGCCATGTCTTCTCCAGAAGCCATGTACTCACATTAGCATGGCACTGAGCCCATGCTCCAGCCAGCCAGGTGCAGGTCGGCCCCAGCCTAGAAATGAGTTAATCACTTGGAGTGTGGATAGGCCAGACACACACTTGGCCACATTGTTCCTACATAAGCTGTAAGTGAAGTGGCGCAGGACAAGACTGAGTAATTCAGGACTGGTAATTGAACTGTACATTTGTGTAGATTTATTGTAAATTCACCACTCATCAAAAACAAAACCAACCCCAACAATGAAATTTGTATACGTTTTTAAAGAAATTGCACTTTACTATTTTTTTTTTATTTTTATTTTATGTCACATAGTTGTCTTAATGCAAAAAGAAGCCATAAAAAAACCCAGAAGACTACAATGGGGTTTCTAAATAAGGGGATCATTAAAGTAAAGAATCAATTTCATGTCTCTGTTTAAGGTGTAATGTAAAATACTGGCAAATAAATGTACAGTAAAGCAGGATCTGGTTTTGCCTTAGTGAAGCTGTGAGTAAGTCAGGGGGAGTTTGCTCCTCATATTCTTGAGTTTTCCTGTGGGGCTGTACAAAATGCTGCACACTACCTTTGCAGCAGGGACTCAGTCCTGACATCCTTGTTCACCCCAGGAGAAGGAATACAATGCTTGCGGAGTCAGGCCCAATGAAACTATTAAATCATTCTGCTACTCCAGTGTTTTCTCCAACCGAGATCACAGTAAAGAAAGCTCCTTATGTTTTAGTAAGTTTGTAAAGGATGAGCTACTTCTATCACTTTTTCAAAAAGTTTTCAGGGTCAGGTTATCCAACAGAAGTCAACTATTTCATTTAATCCCCCATCAAAATTGCACAATGCCAAAGGATTTAATTTGGGTTTGTGTTCATTTTAGTATCAAGATTTCTGTTGCACAGTTTTAATTTTGCAATCCTGACTCTGAAGAGTTGACTTTAAGTGAGTTGAAATTATTTCTGTCACTTAAGATGGCAAGATCAGAACACTGTATTGTCATGTGAAAATCAGATGCTATTTTTGTAATAAAGCTTTTTTAGCTTGCTTATTTCACTTTGTAGTTTTCATATTCCATAATGTTTCATTTTCAACTTCAAAATCTAAAGTCCCCCATTTTTACTCATTTCAAACTTTAAAAATAAAAATACATTGCCATGTATTTTTTTTATTTTGCAAGTCCAGGGAATCCCCTGAAAATTCCAGTTTTTCTCATGTGTATGGATCATTATTCACTAGATGAAACTCTTTTATCTCTTAATCAGTATATTCTCTGTGAATATAAGTTTGTATATAGTATGAAAGTTACCTTTATTTGTACATAGGCTCTTGGAAATAATCCCTTCTATCAAAGGTTCTACTTCACTGTATCTACAAAATATTTCACTGTGGTGTGCACATTTCCTCACCTTATGATAACTATACAGAGCTCTTCGTGTAAATCACTTTATGTAATTGAGTTGTCTAAGTGTGAATAACAACAATAAATACTAATAAAAAGACTGAAGAGTGTGTCGTTTTGTTCAGTATCTTTTGTCTTAATTGTCTTGGAATTGCTGTGGCTCTGAAAACTGTTTTAACTACCTTCTCTGGGCTGAATGATGGTCTGCAGTGCTGCTCATCATTATCAGTGCTAATTGCCTCTTGCCATTTCACAATGCTACTGTCTGTACACAGAGTAAGGAAAATATCTGTGTTTCAGTGATCTTAAAATTTAGTTACACGAGGATTTTTCATCTACAGACCAGTGTGAATCCAAACTTCTGGATCTGTGTATGTCTGGAGCTCTGTGGTTCTTTTATAAGTTCCCTTATATTTCTTTACTGACACATTTGATCACAAGTTGTTTTGAATGCCATTCTTTAGTTTGACACCTTGTATAATCTTTAGGCTGTACAGTCTGTTGTGCTTGCCAGCTAGGCTTTGTTCTTACTCTGTCCTTGAATGAATGATATTTTTAATCAAAAGAATGATCTTCAATAAATGAAAGCAAAAGAGAGTCAGTAATGCTAAAAATTTCCCATAATTACCCGAATTTTCTAGCTTCACTAGTTTTAAAAGATTGCAGATGGACATTATTACTTAATATTTCTCCCATAGTCGCCCCAGGAATCATCCTCCACAGTGAATTAAAGCATTTTTTGTGAGGCATTTTGTCAACCCTAAAGGCGAGAGCTTAGGACAGAGATTTTTTATTCACTTCTCCAGAGCTTTAAAATTTTATATTGGAAACAACAAAAGACATTTGCAAATAGACTGAAAGTTGAGAATGGTGATTGTCCTGAGACATTCACGTCTGCCAAATGGGAAAAACAACAAGGTCAAGCACATCTTACAAAAAAACAAAGTTGGTGTATGCTCCAAGTCATGGAGCCATAGAGTCATGTGGGATCCTTTGAAAATTTAGTTTGGAGATAGAGAGTTTGAAAGAAAGACAAGTTTTATCTGAGAAGTGAACATGCACACACACACACACACACATATACACACAGAGGTGCTCATGGCTTTGCGTTATGGGTGTGTGTTATCTTAGCCCACTGCTAACCTTTGATCCCTTTTTCAACTTCAGCAACTTTTGAAAGAAAGTAGAGGATATTAAATCCTTCAGTACCACAGCAGGCCTTAGTGGTATATGACTGGGGTCATATACTGACTGAGCAGGAAAAAGAGAAAAAACATACTAAATAGCCACCACAATCCTGTCTGGGGCAACGAAAGCAAATTTCCCTGCCATGTGTTTCCCCATTCACAAGCATATACTTCTGCCTTACCCACACTGCCTGAAAAAGCATTCAATATTAATTTTTTTATTTACAAGTAGTTGTATTTGGAGTGTTTATTGACAAGAAGAAAAGTGAGGTGTGCGTTAAAACTGAGTTAAAACACACCTTCCCTGAAAAGTCAACACCTTCCTGTCAACACATAGAGAAATAAATATTTATGCCAGAAACTTGCAAAGAGTAGAGAGAGATAGACTACAGATTATAGCCCCAAAGAGATGTTTTATCATCCCTTCATCTGTTATTTATTCAAATTTTCTCATCATGGTTTGAACAACATACATTTCTTGGGGACAAGGCTTGGGATTTTTTTTCAGCAACATGATGAGGTACTAGCAATTAGAAGTAAATCGACAGTTTTGCCTCTGCATCAAACCCAAACTGGGCCATTTCTCGCAAGCTAAATATGAGGCTCGTAGGCAGAGAAGTTACCAGCATCCTGTAGGTTTAAAGCACACCAACTTGGATGTTTGAGCAACAATTTAACAAGGATCTTTGAATGAACAATAGGTGTCCCACAAAGCTTTGGGTTAATTGCAAACACTTTTCGCCTGTCGACCAGCAATGATGAGTAAATACCAGCCCTTTGCGACAACCTTCCACTAACTAGTGCTGTAAATGTGTGAAACTGCATATGCTGATTCTGCTGGATTGCCTGCAGACGGGCTGGGACAGAGGAGGAGGAGGTGGTCTGGCTTAGGCTTGCTATCTGAGGCAGAGGGTGAGGTGGGTGGGAGGGTATGTTGTGTGTGCTGCTTCATTGGACCTTGCATTTCATGCTGTATCCTAGAGAGCAGGGCACGACGGGAAGGCAATGAGGAAAACTGACGAAAAAATTATCAGTTACAATTTATGCCTCAAAGGACACATAATAGATTGTTTTCCTTCCTGTCTCTCTGCAGCCAGTTTAATTGTATTGTAAAATGAAGGAATTACAACCCTGACTAACATTCTCTAGGGAGCCCTACTTAAGCAGGGAGGTTGGACTAGATGACCCCAATAGTGATCCCTGTTATAGACGCTGTGACAAATTGGGGGAGCCAATTTGTATATATAAAAATAGAATTTATTAGTAAACGAATTAGCAAGCGATAAAAGAGCAAAACAGCGCTGGGCGGCCGGGGAGACAGTGCTCCGCCAAAGGCTCGCACCTAAAACGGGGAAGGACTCCTTTATTTATACAGTTTCTGGTTCTTATCTCTGGTCGGCCGGTATCCTCTGCGCTGTGATGTGCGCCTGCGCTGGCAGTTGCTAGGTGGTCGTGATTTGCCTCTTTGGGGGTCGCTGGGATGAAGGCTTGGAGTCTTCCTCGCTGTCTTCTGGGGAATTTCTATTTGCGCTAGCATTCGGTTTGTGCTTTCTCTGATAAGCAAGTAAGACTTAAAAAAACTTTAGGTTATCTGTATCTGCACCAGCAGGCCGCTGGTGCCTCTTCTTGCTAAGCAAACAGAACTTACAACACCCAAGACTACTACAGCCATTGTCTGTGCTTAATGAACAAATCACCTTTAGTTACTGAGGACAATTGTCTGTGTTTAATGAACAAACCACCTTTCGTTACTTATAACAATCCCTTCCAATCCTACCCACATTGTGATTCTGTGATTATGTGAATGGTTTAGTGCACTGTTTGATAAAAATGAAAACAGCTGCTCCCACTGCCCCCTCCCCACTCCTGCTGATTTCCTATTCTTTGTTATGAACTAGAATGAAGGAAAATGGAAACTACTTCCAGAATTTTCAAACCCACTGTAAATATCTAGACCTATTCTCGTCATCCTGTACTGCCTGCTTTGATTCCATGCCATATTGCTGATCAGAATTTGCCTCTGGCTGCAGTGAACAACTCTTGTTAGTCTGCTATCTGCATTTTCATGACTAAGGGAATATAGCCTGATTCTCTGCAACTATGAGAGACTGGTAGCTAAAACTAGCTCTCGAGAGTGTGACTTAATCTCACAACATGCAAGACTACTCAAGAAATATTAGTTTGGGTGTTGGGAACATTAGTGCATTCCAGGCTAATGTGCTGTATTGTTCAGCATTTGTACCTCTGTCAAATGTGTCAGTAAATCCATTTTCTGTATATTTTATAGCTAATTTTAAAAAAATATTCCCTAAAATCCAGTGTACTCTCCACACAGAACAATTTTCAGCAAAGCTCTTGTCAGCAACTCACTGAAAAGCAGAAATTCCTTAAGGTTCACAATTGCTAATATACAATTTTAAAAAAATAAATTCCCTTTACAACTTACCCGCATCACCATCACCTGTCCTGCTAAAAACCCATTTAGAACATGCCAGGGTATTGCCCTGAGAAGAGCCAGGACAAGCACGGTGAAGCCAAGCCCTCCCTGCCCTCAGGCCTTCCACACTCCTCTCTTTTGCTCACCTGTGGGCATACAAAACTCGATCATTAACAAGAAATCTGGCAAGCTGAGTGAAACAGGGGTCCACTGGAAACCCCCAGACAGATAAAACTTAATCTTGTCAGGAGAAGCTGATCTTGTTTTCAGACGTGCCTGAAAGACTATTTGTATTTGACAAGATTGGTGCTTCTCTGTCTCCACAAAGGAGGATAAGAGGTATCCATGGCCCAAACCGAAACCGGTGTGGCAACATTGTATTGTTTCCCTCCGCTCGTGTGCTCATGAATACGGATTAACTCTGCATGCCTTTGTCCCCCTTAGTTAACATAATGTGTTCTCTTAATTGCCGTGTTCCATCCCTCGTTTTAGCATAACTGGGCCTCCTTATTGTAGTATCTCTATATACATCGAGAGGTGTATGCAATAAGCTTAATAATTTTGTTCATGCTCCTGAGAACTGAGTCTGATTTAGTGACTGTTACACTCACCCTGCCCAGCATCTGAAATGTTTGCTGTCACAAGCTGTGTCCCGGCAAGTGGAGGCAGGCGATGCTCAGAGCTTGAGGGTCTCAAACCTCTTTTACCCCTCATGAGGGCCAGGCAACAGGAAGGACTCCCACCTAGAAGTAAATCCACGCCCCTGGCTAAGCTAAGAAACAGCGTAGACATAACTCAGGTTCTCTGATGGAAGTTTTGTTTTATATAATTAATGTCTTAATTAGTATCTCAGTAGACCATTTGTACTTTTGTAACCCCTCACACCTCGGGGAGCATTGTGGCTTTGCTTGCAGAAAATAGCAGCCTGAGGTACTAATGGCACCATGATGCTCCTTCGGTACACTGCCAACGCTGCCAGTTTGCCTGACCTGGCAGCACAACTGACACCACTTCTAGCTGTCTGTGGTATCACTTGGCAGCTGAACACAGAGTGGCAAGGTCAGCTCTGCAGGCACCACCAGGCATCATGGAAGGATGAGAGCAACTGGCATAAGCAGGGCATCCTCAGTCATGTCACAGTGGGTTTGTGCAAAGTCTGGATATCAACAGAAAGGTGATGCTATGTATATGCACCCACTGCTTCACCTGCCCTGGTGAGCTCTACCACTTCTGCCTTACAGAGGGAAGCTGGAACAATTTATAGGTGCAAAGGTGCTTTGTCACCTGTTCTAGCTTGGCTAGAGCTGCTAAAGTTACAGACCCCAAAATGCAGGCCTTGTGAGCAGACATTCTGGGAAGGGGCAAAAAAAATAAAATCTGCTAGCCACCAGTCCCGCAACAAACTGCATCAGGAAGTGGTAGGCACAGTGATCTCCCAGAAAGGCACTAGTCCTGGGAAGTGTCAAGGGAATGGGTGGACTTAAACACAGACAGGTCATGTCTTCCATCCTTGGAATGTGGCTTATGTGGATCAATAACTGGTGCCAGCATGGTTGCTGAAGCTCCCATTTCCTTGGAATTACATTGATACCAAAGTTTCTGGTAGCAGGTATGCTTGCGGACATTTGCAGGCAATTATCTCTGCTGACAACAAGGAGATAATAAACCCCCTAATGCAGGAGAGAGCAAGGCACAGCCAAGCAAGTACATTAAGCAGGGCAGTACACCTTACTGTGTCCTTGTTCCAAATATATACTTCTCTTAGCATTATAGCAGCTGTTCTCCTTCCCTGTCAAAATCCCTGCTGGTCTTCCTTGCAACACAAGCATCCTCCTTTGGGCTGATTCCAGTTCTGGATATAAAGAATAAGGGCAGTGAAAAAGATAATGTAATAAATGTAATAAATACCGACTACACTTGCCAATACAGGGCATGTGCCTAAACAGAGCTCTAGGTTTCTCTAGGCTCCTGCACCAGTCCCAGGTAGAGCAGCTGAGCTTATATAGAACTTTGTCTTTCTTCATCAACACACAGAGACTGGCTTTTCACTTAGGCTCACACAGGGTGAATTTCCTCCCCACCACATGCCTGTGAAGAGCTGTGGATTATTTTCCTTCTACACTAAGAATTCAACATATTTCCTCCTTTTAACTGTGTCCTGGTTGCATGCCAAGTAACAGAATGTATCCCGTAATTTTCTGAGGAAGGGATGGTGAAGGTCTCCGCACCTGCAGGAGGGCTCCGGGTGAAAGCACAAATCTGTTCAGCATTCAGAGCTACACAAAGTCACTGTGCAACCCGCAGCCTGCCAGCAGGCTGCAGAGAGCAACTTGTCCAGACTGGTTGCATCTGAAGGCATGGGCCTTGCTGATATTTTTTCTCTGTGGACCACGAGTGAGTCAGCAGCACAGTGAAAACTGCTGTGATGTCTTTGAGACGCTTGGAAGGGAATTATGTGGGGCTCCACAGAGCTAAAAACAGCAAAGGGAGGAGACTAAGTGTACCTCTTTCTTTCTCCTAGGTTGGAGTCTGGTTCTATTCTCAGTTAATATGCAGCTAATTTGAATGAAAGAACAACCAGGAAAGTAGAATTCATATAGGACAGGTCATTTTTCTAGCCTAAACTTTACTTCTTCCTTGACTTCTCATTTATTGTGTGTAGAGTTATTCTGACAAGCTAAAACTTTTATCTGGCTTCAGGAAAAGGAGTCTAACCAGAACTAGGAGAAATCAAGTGTATTCAAACTGAAGTCTCTGTGGAATTGGGAGAAAACATCTGGGTATGTGAATTTGTTGCTAGGATGGTTGGCTTTGCATGTTACTCTGATGGTATTTGCGGGGGGTAAGATAAATGCAGTCCACTCTGTGATACCAAAATAGCAAACAAAACCAGTTCCAAGGATCACATCTATTTGGAATACTTTAAATAGTGAAAATGTATGTTTGTTTCCACCAGAATTTAAAAACAATTATTAAAACATTTCTAGCCCTTATTGCATTTAGTGTCCTTCACTTGAAGCAAGTCTTGTCTTTCTGTAAAAATGTTCCTTTAATTTATGGCCTCCCCTGCCTCTCATAATAGAAAATGTTGTAGTTACAGGATATCTGACAATTTGTTTCACATACACAGCTGGAATATAGCTTATGCTGCAGTTTTCAGGCCTTCAGTGCCAATGTCTTTGCTTCCCTTCTATTACCTTCATTGCACTGCTGTAGTAAAAGTTTTGCTGATGTAACTTGTCTAGCTTGCCTATTTTTTTAAACAAGTGAACAGTACTGCAGTGAGATTCTGAGGTTACAATTCCTAATCTGCTTTTGTCCTCCAGCCTATGAAATGCTTAATCACTTGTTTTGTTCTATTGAAAGTCATCTTGCAGGGATGTTCATTGCTATGAGTTGTAAGCATTTGGTTTAGAGCAAAACCCTACCCTGAAATGAGGTGTCTGTTCTCTGCAGACTATGTCAAGAAGAGATATAGAGAAAATGGGAAAGGAACACTTGGGTTCCTTGCATGGTAGGCCCTGTTAACATCTTTCTGTCCTTACACCCTACTAACTGGGATGTGGTAGCTAACACAGGATGAAAATCTAGTTGAACAAACATACATTTTTATTAGACTGATACAGTTTTTAGACCATAAAAATGAAATGCTGATGGAAACCAGTGCATATTTAATTTTCCACTGCAACATATTTAATTTTCCACTGCAACATACCGAAAGAGGTTTGAGGTAGATGACTTGACTAATAGCATTCTTGCTACTGACTGCTCCTTAATCTGATACCAAAGACTCTAGTGTGCATTTTAGCTTTTTCACAGCAGCATGAGTGAGAACCCATAAGAACTGATGATCTCTCCTGAGACACCTACCCAAAGCAATACATTGTACATTTCCATAGTTGCCACTGGTTCTATATGACTGCCTAAAGTAAGGTATTTCTATCACCGTTAAACCATGTTAAGACCTTGAAGCTGAAGAAGCATTGTGAGTTTTCCAAACTCCTGAATGTTATCTGGGTCAAGGGCAATACTGGTAATCACAGGATTCACAGAAGGAAGGAAAAAATTCCCCCTTGAGTGGCTCTGATGGACAATCTATTCACTTTACCTTCAGTGCTTTTGTCAGGAGGACAATGGGGAAAAGTTCAGGCAGGAGACTTCAATGACAGAGCTCTCTATAGCTCTCAGATCAAAGCCACAGACAGCACAGCTCTGATGCTTGAGTGATGATCATCCCATAGTTGCAAATAGAAGAGGTCAGGGAGAGAATACAAAAGAGAAAGAGATTTCTGCATGACACAGTCGATTGTCTTGTTTCTGTCAGGACTATAGTTCTTTATCCTCTTTGACTGATCTGCATTACTCCCATTGGAGTTTGTATTCTCTTTAATTTTGTATTGCAGCCTGAGTTAACAACCAAGCTAGCTTATTTCATATTCTAAACAGCCTCTACAGGACTGGCCTTGCCCTCAGTGATAGCAAAATTTCCATGGTCTTCACACTGGGAGATGAAGTACATACACGAACAGTGAGCCTAAAGGGGTGACTTTGTGTCTTAGTTGTTGGACTGCTGCTTTCACAGGTTGTATAAAGGAACTAAAAGCAAGATAAATCCATTAGAGCTGACAAAAGATTAAAACTACCCACAGAAAGGTACAATTTGTGCAGTGCTTCTTCATGAACTAAAGGGCTGGAGAGACAGTACATTCAGTTCTAATTAATTTATAAAAGAAAAGATAAAATGCATCCTGTGGAATGGTAATTGCTGATTTTAGACAATTACCTTAGTCTTCCAAGGTGTAATGAAATATCCTGAGAGTATGAAGTCTACTGCAGTCAAAAAAACAGAGAATCAATTGCAAGCACATTTCCCAATATCCCAGTTGTCCCTGCTTCCTTTAAAAGTCCAATATGATTTCCATAGACAACATAACAGAATGCCTGGTCTTATGCCTCTCCTAGTCAGGATTTTTTCTTGTATTTTACTCATTGACTAGTTTTGCTCAGGTTTGACAGAAAAGTGAAGACCTCAAAGACAACTCAGTTCCCATGAACTTCACTGAAGCAGCTACCTTAGCGAAAATAGTTGCTATCAAGTGCCTCTGTTTAAAAAATACAAATAACCTTCTGCACTTGCAGAATACATGGAACAAAGAGCCAGAGACATTATAAATACCTCAACACCATGAAGTCTTTCAATTTGTAAGGCAGAGAACTGTTTTAAGTTCAACTTCCTCAGCTTGTGGAGCTCCACATGTCCACTTTCCCTGGCTGGCTGGTTGATTGGCTTGCTTTAATAGTAACTAAAGCCTTGCCTGTAACAGCAGTCATACATGTAGTGTGTGTAGGTTAGCCAAACTGTGGAGCATGGGAGGGTATGGTTCTAAAGACATGGGTTGCCTGCTACAAGATCCTGGCCAGAGTCTCCAGACTGGGGCTGAGGCAAGCACTAGCCCGGTGGCACTGCCAGCCGTAGGCAGGCAGCAAGGGGAGGAGAACTGCTAGTTTTTACAGGTGATTGTTTCCCAGCAGACCTAACAGTTTAGCAATGCTGTGTAAATAGTCAAGTGTTCTGAGAGGAAGAACTGTAAGATTTTTTGAACAAGAGAAATTCCACTGCAATGGAGTAACTGAACTAGCCAGGTGCAGAGCCAGCAGAAGATGCCCAGAGCCTGGAGAGGGTACACAGGTCAGCAGGAGAGCACCTGAAAGACAGCACTAAGGAATTCCAGCCACTCCAAACAGAAAGGCAGCTTCGTTGGGGGCCCAATTTAAATGGCCTTATGCTAATGCACACAACATGGGGAATAAACATGAGGATTTAGAGATGTGTGTGCTCCTGCAAGGCATCACAGAAAAATGCTGGGATGACTCCTATGACTGGAGTGTTGGAATGGAGGGAACAGGCTCTTTAGGAAGGATGGGCAGGGGAGACAGGGAGGCAGTGATGCCCTCTGTGTCAATGACCAGATGGAGTGCACAGAACTCCACATGGAGCTCAATGAGGAGCTGACTTAGAGCTTACAGGTCAGGATTAAAGGGAGGGCAGGGACAGGTGACTTTATAGTCGAGGTCTGCTACAGGCCTCCTGACCAGGAAGACTGAACCAGTGAGGCCCTCTAAGAAAGGCAGTAGCAGCTTCACATTCACAAGTCCTGGTCCTCATGGGAGACTTCACCCTGACATCTGATGGAGGGGCAGCACAACACGGCACAGGCAATTCAGAAGGTTCCTAGAATGCCTTGATGACAACTTCCTTCTCCAAGTGACAGGGGAGACAATGAGGAGAGGTGCTATGCCGAACCTCATTCTCACCAATGAGGAGGGGCTAATAGGGAAGGTGAAGTGGCAGCCTGGGGTACAGTGACCATGAAGCAGTGGAGATTCTTGGGGCAGGGAGACGGGCATGCAAAAAGCTCACTGCCCTGGACATCAGTAGAGCAGACTTTGATCTCTTCAAGGATCTCCTTGGTAGAGTGCCATGGAATAGAGGTCTGGAGGGAAGAGGGGTCAAAGAGATCTGGATTATATTCAAGGATTGTCTCCTCCAGGCTCATGAACAATGCACCCCTACAAAGAGGAAATCAGGATAGAATGACAGTAAGTCTGCATGGATGAACAAGGAGCTCCTGGATGAACTTAAATACAATCAGGTAGCCTGCAGAGGGTGGAAGCAAGAAAAGGTAGCCTGGGAGGAATATAGAGACGTTGTCCAAACAGCCAGGAAAGTTAAAGCACTGACTCCCCTGAGCCTCCTTTCCTCCAAACTAAACAACCCAAGCTCCCACATGCTTCTCATGTGACTTGTGCTCCAGGCCCTTCACCAGTTCATTGCCCTGCTCTGAACATGCTCCAGCACCTCAATGTCTTTCTTGTCATGAGGGGCCCAAAACTGAACACAGAACTCAAGGTGAGGCCTCACCATTTCCAAGGACAGGGAAATGATCACTGCTGTGGTCCTGCTGGCCACACTATTCTTGATAAAAGCCAGAAAGCCATTGGCTGCCTTGGCCACCTGGGGATGCTGCTGGCTCAAGCCCANAAGCCCAAGCCATGGGCTGCCAGCTTTTCCAGAAGACTGCTGTGGGAGACAATATCTAAGACTTTGATGAAGCCCAGATAGACAACAACCACAACCTTCTCTTCATCCATGAGGCAGGTCACCTGATCCTAAAAGTAGATCAGGTTGGTTGTTCAGGCAGAAAGTGCCTTTCCAAAACCTGTGCTGGCTGGGCCTGATCCTCTGGTTGTCCTGTATGTGCTGCATGATTGCCCTCANCCTGTCCAGATCCCTCTGCACAGCTTTCCTGCACCCAGCTTGGTGTTGTCCATGAGTTTACTGAAGGTACACTCAATTCCCTCATCCAGATCATCAATAGATATTGAACAGGACTGGGCCCAATACCAAGCTCTGAGGGACCCCACTAATGACTGGACCCCAACTGGACACAGCACCATTCATCACCATTCTCTGGGCCCAGCCATCCAGCCAGTTCTTAACCCACCAAAGCCCAAGCCATGGGCTGCCAGCTTTTCCAGAAGACTGCTGTGGGAGACAATATCTAAGACTTTGATGAAGCCCAGATAGACAACAACCACAACCTTCTCTTCATCCATGAGGCAGGTCACCTGATCCTAAAAGTAGATCAGGTTGGTTGTTCAGGCAGAAAGTGCCTTTCCAAAACCTGTGCTGGCTGGGCCTGATCCTCTGGTTGTCCTGTATGTGCTGCATGATTGCCCTCAAGATGATCTGTTCCATACCCTTCTCAGCACTGAGATCAGGCTGACAGGCCTGTAGTTGCCTGGATCCTTCTTCTGGCCCTTCTTGTGGATGGGTGTCACACTGGCCAATCTCCACTTATCTGGGACCTCCCTGGTTAGCCAGGACTGACGACAAATGATGGAGAGTGCTCTAGTGAGCTCTACTGTTAGCTTCCTCAGTACCCTTGGATATCAGGTCCCATTGACTTTTGAGTGTCTAAATAGCTCAGCAGGTCACTAATTACTCTCCCCTGGATTGCATGGGCTCTATTCTGCTCCTTGTCTACCAGCTCAGGGGGCCAGTTGCTCTGAGGTTAACCAGTCTTGTTAAAGACTGAAGTAAAGAAGGCACTGGGTACCTCAGCCTTCTCACCGTTGGTGACAGTGGTCCCCTTTGCACTGAATACNAGATAACAGAGACTTAAATTATAAAATGTTTGAATGATTTGGATGGAACTGTAAGGTCTGTCAGACCGAACCATTCCCTCTTACTCTCTGATGAACAACAGTATCCATATGACTGATGATAAATGTAGTGCAGGTAAACTCACAGATTGTGCCAAAGTAGGGTCAATAGTACCGTGATGACCTTCTTGTTGCTTGGCTTCAACCCACCACTGAACACCCACCATTTAGTCAGAAATGCAAGCCATTATGGCCTTTACAGCCTGCCTCTACCATATGCAAGGTCAAGTTCCCAGGTTTGTCTGTTCTCTTCAGAGGCATTTCATGAAACAGGAGTGACATCTGCAGGATCCCATTCTCACAGAGCAAGTGCCTTCTCCTGGAACTGTGGAGGGCAACAGTTAACAACAAGAGTTTTGGGAGGGTAGATGGAGTGACTGGGCTATGTGTAGTGTTCAGATGCTACAGCAGTTAACTGCTATCAATCCCATCCTTTCCCTCCCCATACAGCAAATACAAAACGAACAGCTGCCCCACACTTCCTCTGGGGTTTGTAAGGTGAGATGTAGAAAGAAACACTTTTGAAGGCCTGAATCCTATATACTATAGCAGGGTCCCTGTAAGTGACTTTCATAGCTGAGTGATGAGAGGTAACACAAGTACTTTGTCAGGAGTGTAAAATAATCCAATTCTAAAATCCCCCAGACTTCTGCTTTGAGAAAAAAGGAAGTATCTATATTAGATGCTACAAAGATCATACAGAAGTTTAATCTTCTCTATCAGTTAGCATAAATTTTGGTACTCAGACACTGTGGCATATGCAGGAAACAATGTCTCATCCATATTTCTAAATGCTTTGACCTTGTAAAACCTTTCCACTTTTAGGCCAATGTCCAGGACTGTACAATCTATTCAGATGCACAATTATAGTCACAAATAATGCCATAAATGCTTGCATTCAGCTCAGACAATTTTCTATTGTATGAGCCATCCTTTTCCCAGAATGAAGATTTGGGGTCAGGTAAGGGAGGACCAGTGGCAACAGAGGAAAAAATGAGATCATTGCAGAATATTTCAAAGTTTTTTCAATTAGGATGGCCACTTTTTCATGACAGTGAGGTTATTGCTAGGTACAATTTAAGGGTCAATCACATATTCCATTCCAGTTTTGCATGAAAAAGGAGTAAAGAGTTCATTCCTTGCAGAGAGAGCCTGTCACAAGCTCTCATGAAGTACCTAAGCTGGCATTCAGCTACCAAGCTGTCATTGATTTCAAAGTTGTTTGCACAGTCAAGGGATTTTTTTTGCCTATGTATTTTTTCATACTATAAGGATGCTATCATTCCCCCATTATAGCTAAATGATATAGAAAAAAAAGGTAGATTTTACTGTAGTTCTGCCCTTTCTATTTCTGATTCCAGCTGAAATACTAAACGGGCTGAAATTCCCAAGGTTGCAATTACTTCCTAACAGCTGCTTAGGTTCAAGAAATAACACGACTAATGCAGCATAGGGGCCTATTCTCTGACATAATACTTTTATCTGCCGCAAATATCAATCAGGTCTGGCAGATGAAAAGATTTTTGTGATTTTTGCTTGGTCTGTTTTTTACTCTATGTTATATTTGTCAATGTCCTGCTTATGCCGTAGGTTTGATTGCTGCAGTGACCAGTGAGATCACAATGAACTGTATTACTAATGCCATCTAAGCTTCTAAGCATCTAAGCTTCCCAAAAGGAAACAGTAATACTAACAGATGATACACTTCTCTACTGTAAATAAGTTGTGGTTAATTAAAATTGTGAGAATCATTTGCTTATCTAAATGCTCAGCTTTATTAGAAAAAAGCCACAGAGCCTTAGAGCAAAAACTAATCCTTGCATCCAATTGCTGACCAGGATAAAACATGCATTTCTAAGTTACCTTTCTTATTATTCATTACTGTAGATAATTCCCAGCTGTAAAACAGCATTCTACAGTCTGAGCATAGACAGACCTTGACTTGCATTCCTCAGTTTTCTGAGTATAAAAATATTGTAAAAACAACAAACTCATGCTTTACAATTAAATTCTGATGCTCAGAGTTACAAGGTATATTTGAGGTCAGGCATTTATCACAGTTCAAGGACTAGCCCTTTGTATAAATAACAGCAATGTGAAGCATTAAGATAACACAGTTTTTATGCAGAAGTTGATTCCCTTTCACTTTAGGCACCCCTTGTAGAAAGGTCTTTATACGATTACTTACATTAAAATTTATTATCTTTTTTATACTTGAGTCCAATGTATATTAGTGTGTTTAAGCATTTCTATGCTGCTGAACACTGCAGCCACAAACTGCCACCAGGTATCAGCAGGTTAAAGGGTATCATGTAGCTTTGCTGTCTGTATTAATTTTCAGTGCTGCAATCACTGACAGTGTTTGCACAGAAAGAGAATTTAAGATTGAATAACTGCTAGCACAGGTATTAGTTTGAAAGCCAGGACATGGAAGTGAAAAAGAGAGAGAGGAAAAGAGGAGAAATAAAAAGATGTTGAATTATGAAAGTACATGCCAGGTTAACATGTAAAATAGATAACCAGCAAGGGGAGATTTGAAGAATAAGCATCAAGCAGTGAGATCAAAGCACAAGGCTGCTGTGACCCATGGTCTCCGATTGCAAAATACCATGGAAGTGCTCACTAACATTAGTTACAATACCATGGGTTATTTTCCTTTCCTACGTATTTTACTCCTTGTAGCACTTCTCCCTTTCTGCAGACGAGCACACATTGGCAACACACATCACAGCTCTTTTCTGGAGCACCAGGTTTCTTTCCTTCCCAGGCTAATTATCCTTTTACCTCAGTGGTAATACATAGTACTGTCCATTGCAGTTTAGCAAGTGACATAAAATGAACACAGAGTATCAAGAAAGAAGTGAGCATTTGTTAGACTGAGAGCAGATGCAGCCTTGCCTTTGCTGGGTGCTCTGTGAAGTGTTCCAGTGTCATTAACCTTCTTCCCTTCCTTGTGCCTGAGGAGAAGACATGGGCCACTTCCCCACCTGCTCCTTGTGATCTTTGAGCAAAGACTTCCTGTGGTGGAAACCCAGTGCAAAGATTTTATTTGTCTTTAAACCCTTTATATGTGCACCTTAGTTTGACAAGGGCACAGTGCTATAGTGTGAAAAGAAACATGCACTGTCTGGGAATCAATGACATGCTACAGTTCAGAGACCAGGATACCCAAGCCAAGAGGCTCTGGCTTCATGATTCATTATCCTGAATGGATGAAGGACAGGTCAATCAAACTTCTTGATGGCTTGTCTCAGTTCTGTGTATGGATTGTAATATCTGATTCCATAGAAATAACATTAGGCTCAAAGGTATAGCTCTTATTCTAAAGTAAGGAATGGAAACATTACATGAGTATGTGAGCTAATACCAGAAAGAAGTCTCACTTTCCTAAGTACAAAATAGTCTAGTATTTAGACACAAACTTCTTCATGATCTTGGGCAAAGACTCTCAATAACCTATATAAATCCTGCCTGGTTTTACTTCATAGCTGGTCCTCTGATGTCTAACACACAGGAGAGTATCACTGACTTTGATGGGAATTTCCCTAATCACTTGCAAGCAGTGAGCCAGAGCTGGAGAGCAGCATACCAGTAAGACTCTGCAAGTACAGGGTAAGGTTACAGTAGCATTTCAGGGGATTCACACAAACAAATACATGAATATCCTAGAGCAGTCCTATTGTGGTGTGCTTTTAAAGGCGTTGGAACCCTCCTCCTGATTACATGCTGCCAAAGGCAGAATTTATAGTGACTATCAAAGGTAGGATAGCACTTTAACATAGTCACAAAAAATCAATTCAGCATATCTTCATAACACTGAAACTTCATGAATAGCAGGAAAACTACAAGTTAGGGCATCTGGAGATGGAGAGTTTGGGACACAGAATAATAGCATTGCAAGTAACAAAGCTAAAGATTTCTGAGAAAAGTCACAAGTGTTAAATCCAGTGCATATGATGAGGGGTAAAGTGCAGGGCATGGCAGGTTATGGCCCTGCTCATGAGTTTAACATTTCATTCTTCCAGTGGCCCTAATAATTTCCAAGAGTTTACAGAAACCAAGATAAACCATCCCATTTAATAAAACTATCAAGGGTAGGTTCTGGAACCAGATTGCTTCAGTCCAGCTTTTCATTTAAACTACTCTTTATGTCACTACCTCTTTATTTATTCCAAGTACCATACTGGGACTTCAAAGACAGCTACCATTATGTGCTCACTTTTCCTGGATCAGGGCTTATTCAGATTACAGAAGTGGATTAGTAAAATCATGTTGTGATTACACCATCTCTTTTTACAGGAAGATTATGAAATAGACATTACTAATTTCATTAGTCACTTTTCCCATGTTTTGCTTTGCTTTGTGGTTTTATTTTTTGTTTGGTTAGTTTCAGATTTCTTTTATGGCTTAATTCAGGAGGCAAGAGACTTCTCACCCTTTGCCTGACCCATCCTCTTCACTACAGTTCTCAAAGGTGGCAAATTAGCTGGCATGTTACTCGGGGTACTGTTAAAGCCCTGGCTCAGCCAGACATATGAGTGCAGGACAAGCAAGGAACCTTCCCCTATTGAATCTTTCTTTCCCATGCTGTACTAATGTGCTGGTAGTAAAAGGTTTGCAGTCTGTTTATCCCTTCTGCTTGTGTAACTGGAATAGAGGGAAAATGTGGGTATTGGAGCATTGGAAGCTTTGAACAACAGGCTAGACAAAATATTTCATGGGACACTCTTGAAGGGCTTGCTTTTGAGTTGCTGTTGATTTACATGACTTCCTGAAACTGTTCTAGCCTTAAGTCCTAGTTACAGGGGCCAGGACCACTTTATCACTATGTGGGTATAACAAAACTGTGTATTCTACACCCTCTCTGTCATTTCTCAGGAACTGTTAATAATGGATCATTTGCAGCAGCTGCCCAGGGCACACCTGACCCCTCAGGCTACAAGCTGGGTGTTAAAGAACCCTGTGAGGCATGAGAATGTTTCTGTCTTCACACCAATGATTCTGGGGAGCCACTAGTACCTTCACACCCAGCCTGAGGGGTCATATCTGCTAATGAGCCATCAAAGATTCCAGAAATATCCCAGGACTCAAAGAGTAAATCACCCACTGTGAAACTCCTCACCCTGGGGGAGGTACTGGGCATTCCCACCTGAACCTGAGCATATGTAATCCTCGGGTTTGGGACTTGGGGTACCACTTGTTGGATCCAGAAGAGCAAAACCTTAACGGGACTGTGACTGCCACTCTCAATCAGACTGCAACCATCATCCTCACCAACAGGTTTTCCTTTCCTTTTACTTTGTACTCAGGGGGACCAGGTGGTACTCAGCACAGGGGCTAATGAACACCATCCCGTTCTTGCTCCAGGCTGCTGTTATACACCAGTTTCTGTGCGTTAAAACCAGTTTTTCTCTGTAGCATTGTATTTATTGTAATCTTTTTAGTAAATTGTAACTCTGACTTGTAATCTCTCGAGTTGGGTTCATTTCTCCTGCCAGTTTACCTTTAAACCAGCACACCTTATTTTTGAGATAATTTCATGAGAGCATACTTCATATATTGCTTTTGCTGTCTTCATCAACTTCTTTCCTTTCAGCAAACATTTTAGCAATTACCAAGACAGACCACATCACACCTCTGTGCAGGCAGTATATGCAGCTGTGACAGTACAATACAGAAACACTGAGCTATCTGTTTGCCTACGGCACTGCAATCCTTGCTCAGTGCACCGCCAGACGAGAAGTAGACCACAGCCCTGTAGACAGACATATAAGTAGTTCATTGCTCCAAAAATGTGTTCATGTGGAGAATCACGATGCAGTGCAACAAAAAAGTAGGTCATCTTCCCTTTTCTGCAGTCCTTTTACAACTCCCACTTTTGGTTTGAGGTTTTTCCCTTCACAGTCTCTCCCTAAGCAGCTGCCTGCTTATGACATTTCCCCTCCTGCCTACCAGTAAGGCCATCATTCACAGTTTCCTTCCTACTTGTCTCATGGGCAACTTAGCAGTTTTGTCTTGTCAGTGGAACATCTTCCCTGAATTGACATCACAGCCCTTTTTTTTGGCCGCAGATGTCTAGTAAGGAACTTATTTAGCACCCCAACTTTTAAGTAATTTTTCCAAGTAATCATTAATGTCAATAATGGGTATCAGTTCCATGTAAACACAACATCCAGCCTTGTGCAAATTTTTCATTGCCTAAATATGCACTCCATTTTTTTTCTTTCTCTCAGAAAAAAGTTTCTTCCAAGCCATGTCACTCACTAGTCACTCTAAACTAGCATTTACAAGGGTTGCAGCTTCCTTGTCCATGGAGACAGAGCACCAGACACAACGTGTCTCACCTTGAATACTGTGGGAAGTTTTGGGCAACAAAATATATCAAAGATATTGAACTCTTAGAGACTGTCCAAAGGAGGGCAAGGAAGATGGTGAAGGGCCTTGAGGGGAAGCCATATGAGGAGGAGCTGAGGGCACTTGTGTTCAGCCTGGAGAAGAGGAGACTGAGGGGAGCCCTCGCTGCAGTTACAACTTCCTTGTGAGGGGGAGAGGAGGAGCAGGCACTGATCTCTTCTCTGTGGGGACCTGAGGAAATGGCCTGAAGTTGTATGAGGGGAGGTTTAGGTTGGATATTAAAGAAAAGGCTCTTCCCCCAGAGGGTGGTTGGGCACTGGCACAGGCTCCCCAGGGAAGAGGTCACAGCACCAAGCCTGACAGAGTTCCAGAAGTGTTTGGATGATGCTCTCAGACACAGGGTGTGACTCTTGGGGATGGTCCTGTGCAGCACTGAGTTGGTTGATGTTCCTTGTGAGTCCCTTCCAACTCAGCATATTCTGTGATTCTGTGAAATGATACATTACACACATAGTGAATTCCTACAGCAAATAATGTAAATACTGAGTATATCTAGTGTTTTAGAATAACCTTTATCATATTTTCACATTAAATGCCTACTTATTTATCTAATTGCTTTTGCTTTCATTTTGTACCTATGTGGTTGCTGATGATGTGTCTTTCAACACTCGTTCACTTGTAACACTTTGTTCACGGCATGACTGTATTTCACTGCATTTTCTTGACCAAAATATGTTTCACCTTTCATCCAGTCCCATCAAAGTCATTCAGAGACAGCTTCTAGAGTCTTTAGATTCCTTGAACTCTCCATGTTTCCCACTAATACCAAGGTTATACAGAACATGAGCACCACAGCTATTTCCTTAGAATTTTGTTCTTGCTTTTGTGGGTTGTTGGTATTTTCCTTCTTCAGTATTTATTGAGCTGATCCTTTTGTAGTTCTAAGAATGTTTCATATAGTCTATGACATAAATGAAAAACAAATTTTACTGGGTTAACTGACTTAACAGAACCCATGCAACAAAATAAGGGTGATATACTTTGGCATAGAGGTAGGAACACTGACATAAATATATTTGGGGTAATGGGAATAGAGACAGAACTGCAGTAGTTCTCAATGTTTTGTAAGAAGCTTTAAAGAATCACAGAATGGCCTGCACTGGAAGGCACCTTAAAGATCCTCTAGTGGCAACCCCTCTGCCATGGACAGGGACACCTTCCACTAGACCAGATTGTTTACAGTCCCATGCAGTCTGGTCTTAAACACATGCAGGGATGGGACATCCACAACTTCTCTGGATGTGTTCCAGTGTCACACCACCCTCACAATAAATAATTACTCCCTAGTATCTAATCTAAGTCTACCCTCTTTCAGTCTGAAGCCATTCTTCTTGTGCTATCAGTATATAGCTGATATATACTGTAAAAAGTCTCCCTCCACCTTTCCTGTAGGTTCCCTTCAGGTACTGAAAGGCTGCAATTAGATCACCCTGAAGCCTTCTCTCTTCTAGGCTGAACAATCCCAATTCTCTTTCTCATTGCCTTTCCTCACAGGAGAGCTGCTCCATCCCTCTCACCATCCTGGTGACTTCCTCTGGACTCACTGCAACAGGTCAATGTCCTTCCTGTGTTGGGGACACATGAGCCAGATGCAGCACTCGAGGTGGGCTCTCACCAGAGAGCAGAGGGGCAGAATCAACTCCTCGACCTGCTGGCCACGCTGCTTTTGATGCAGCCCAGGACACAATTTGCTTTCTGGGCTGCAAGTGCACATTGCAAGCTCATGTCCAGCCTCTCATCTACCAGCACCTGCAAGTCCTTCCTTGCAGGGCTGCTCTTGATCTGTTCATCCCCCAGCCTGTGTTGATACCAGGCGTTGCCCCGACCCAGGTACAGCACCTTGCTCTTGCTCCTAAACCTCATGAGGTTCCTGTGCTCCAAGTTCTGGAGCTTTTCTGGGTCCTCTGAATGGTATTCCCTCATTAAGGTGTGTCAACTGCAGCACTCATTTTGTTGTCATCTACAAATTTGCTCAGGGTGCACANCCCTGTCCTCCATGTGTCTCAGCATAGCTGTCAGGGAGGATCAGATCATGGCCTATACAAATGCCTACAGCTTCTCCAACTGCTCCTTAAATAGGTCCATGAAGGCACGCTGAGCCTCCATCGTCTACTCCAGTGCCTCCTGCACCTCACTTCTCGTAGTGCCTTCAATCTTTGCACACTTCCCTCTACATACTTACTTCCTGTTCATGTCTATCTCACACATTTAAGGCTGAATAAGTCTGTTTCTCCACAGAGGGTTTCACTTTTTTCTTTTTCCAGTATGTTGTCTTTCTTCTTTTTAATGAGGTGATATCTTATTGTATTAGATTTGACTGCTGATCCACACCAATCCTTCAGTCCTTCTACGAAGAACTATGCTTTTTCCTAGTTACTCTGGATTCAGCATTGTCAATAATGACTATATAATACATCATTCTTACTGAATTTTGTTCTGTTTTTTTTTTTACAATTGAGCAAACCACCTTTGGATTTTAGACTTTTTTCTGAAGGTATTCATGAATCTTCCCAGACTTTATCAGTAACTTTCATGTGGGCACTGCTGAGCAAGCGAACAGAAGGTGACCCAGGAAGGACTCCCTGCTCAATTCCACTTAACAACTTCTTTTGATTTTATAATTCATCACCTAGGACAGATAAGAAGCAGCTATCCAAACCATTTTACACAAATGCACAGAACTTTTATCAAACTCAGTTTTTCTAGCACTTTTACAGTGTTCTCTCAGACAGTTCTAGAACTCTTATGTGTCAAAATCTTATAGTACAGTTTCTTCCATGGCCACAGAGACAACAAGTACCCATCTGCAGAAGAAAACTAAATTGGGTAGACACAACTTGTTCTTGACAAACACCTACTCACCTCCTCACTACATGCTGGCAGTTTTTATGATTCCTGAATTTGTGGCACAGAAGTCACCTTCTTCAAACTGCAGCCAGCCTGGAGTACATTGACATAAGATGACCAAACAACACTGGTGGGGGAGTTTCTGCCTCGTAAGTTTGGAGAAAAGGGTAGATACATATTGTGTTACAGCAGTAATTCCTCTATCTCCAGAACAGAAACCTGTGAAATTCCTCCCAAGTGTAAGTGGCTCCTGATGCTTCAGCCAGTACAAATTGCAGTCAAAGCCAATCTAGAACTTGGACAGTCATTTGATTTCCTTCCTGGGTAAGTTCTCTGTAATTTTAACAGCAGCTCATCTTAGCGGACTGGCTTCTCTACCTGACCATCTTTTCCACAGCTTGTAGGAAACTATCTCCAAGGCCCTTGCCTCTGTCAGATTTGGTCAAAATGAGACTGAAGCTCTGAAATTATTAGAGAAATGCCATGGTATGATAATGTTCCTCTACTCTCTATGGGAAACCATGTCAATAAAACTCCAGACAGGAGAAGACTTAGTGACAGAATATGATCTAACCCCCCAGCTCTTTCTGACTCAACAGCTACAGACATTAACTCCGAGTGAGTAACATTCTTGAATTATAGCTATGCTTTCACAAAACAGCTATTTCAAGTTTGATTCTACTTGCTTACGAGGATCCTT
>VXBX01001895.1:110078-134806 GCA_013400415.1 Scytalopus superciliaris | reverse complement strand
CTGCCCTGGCCTGCCCGGCGCGCAGCCCGTGACGGAACTGGGGCGGCAGGGAAGGCAGCGGCCCGTGCGACTGGAGCAGCCGGACAGCGCTGAGCGGCCGAGCGCGGGCTGTGCTGGGCAGCGCTTGTGCAACCGGGTGGGGGGGCTCAGATCTGAAATGCCGAGATCAAACCAGCAGGTGAATACTGATATCTTTGTTTTGTTAATACGTTTTCTCAGAAGTTTCAACCGTATCTCTTTTTCTTTTTTTTTTCGTTTTCTTTGTTAGCTCAACATTTCTTTCCCAGCGACTGGCTGCCAGAAACTCATTGAAGTAGATGATGAACGCAAATTGCGAACATTCTATGAGAAACGTATGGCCACCGAGGTCCTGGCGGATTCCCTTGGTGAGGAGTGGAAAGTAAGTAATGCAGAAGAGTGTGTCACAGTTGTATTAGAGAATATTCCATTACAAAATTTCTCCAGCATGCAGTTATCATGATACATCAGTTGTATGGTGTACATTGGCAGTAAGTGGATTTTTGTGGTTGGTTTTTTTGTTTTGTTTTTGTTTGTTTGTTTGGTTTTCTGGGTTTTTGGTTGTTTTGTTTGTTCGGGGGTTTTTGTTTTTTTTTTTTTTTTTTGTTAACCTTGTGCTTAAGAGTTTCTTGCTGTGCGTTGTAGTACTTTTTTGTTCTTCATATGAGTGCTGTCGTGGTATTGAGGGTAAATGCCATGTAAAACTTCTGATCCCTTCTTTACTGAACAGCTTGGAAGTTGACTTTGTGGTGTTTAAACTGTTGCTACTGCTTGGGGAAAAGCATGCTGTTACTTAAAGATTTCAAATGGATAGAAATCAAATGGATAGGAATCACACTAAATGTAAATTCTGGTATGCCAGAAGTATTTCTTGTATCTTTCAAGTAAAATTCCTGAACCCTTGTAGAAGCGTTGGTTAAGGAAGTTGTTTGCAGTGGCAGTAATAGTGACTCTTGCTGAATCAAAGACGCGGTGCTCTGTTGTTTTGAGCGGTGTGTTGTGGAATCTACTACTTCTTGCGCTAATAGAAAGACAGGCAGCTCAGAAATGTGTTCGTTGTGTTTTCACAGGGGTATGTTGTCCGTATCAGCGGTGGCAACGACAAACAAGGTTTTCCGATGAAACAAGGTGTCCTGACTCATGGACGCGTCCGCCTTCTGCTGAGCAAGGGGCATTCCTGCTACCGCCCCAGGAGGACTGGAGAACGAAAGCGCAAATCTGTTCGTGGCTGCATCGTTGATGCGAACTTAAGTGTCCTGAATTTGGTTATCGTTAAAAAGGGTAAGAGTCTGAATGAAACAAATAATACGTAGAAATAGGCACCTGGAATGGGCTGGGCCTGCTAGTGGTTGGTAAGTTGTGTGGAATGCAGATGCAGTCACAGCTTTAGTGTGTGAATGTGTCTTGGGTTTTCCTCTGGGTAATTCATTCTTGTAATGCTAAAACTGATCACTGAACGACTTGTTATTGCTGCCAGCAATCTCATCATTTCAAACCAGCCAAGGGTAGCTGTGGTGGTGCTATTGTAGGTGAGCGCCAAAGATTATGGAGCATTACGTTGAGTTTTTATGTATTTTAAAGTTAGGGTTTTGCTACTGACGCTGGTGCTCAGTAGATGTCCTAGTAAGTGGCATGTTTAAATTTACATTCTCAAAGGTGAAAAAGACATTCCTGGGCTTACGGACACAACTGTGCCCCGGCGTCTTGGCCCCAAGAGAGCCAGCAGGATCCGGAAGCTGTTTAACCTGTCTAAGGAAGATGACGTGCGCCAGTATGTTGTGAGGAAGCCTCTAAATAAAGAGGGTAAGAACTACAGTTTTTCAGCGCTTTGATTTCTTGTAATTACTGGCAATGAGGTGTCAAGCCTACTGCAGTGCATGAAGCACAATTAATGGTAGATCCAGGAGTTTGATACTCGATATATTTAAGCTATAACTTGTGGGAAAGGAGTTTCTTGGTTGTTGCATGTCTTTCACCCATCTACCCTTTACTTTTTCAGTTTGCTTTTAAGGGTTTGAGTAGTGTTTACTGGTGATTCTAAGAATAACTCAAAACTAGTTAATAAAACAAGGTGAAATGCGAGGTGGAGTGTTGGAACGTATTGAAACATTTTTATGAGTTGCGGGGAAAACAGTATATAGAGTACATGCTAATTTTTTTCCCTATTGCTTATGACAGTCTCTGAAATAAGCTTTGATTGGGAGGGCACTGCTTTGCTTACTACCTGTCCCTTCTGGTGTAAGATAGTAATTTTGGGTTCTCTTGTATTTGTTCAAGGAAAGAAGGGATGAGGATTTTTAGCAGAAAGGACATGATAACACCTGGGGCACGTCACAGATTCCTGTGGTGTGGTGTGGTGTGGGTTTTTTTACTCATTGTGGACTATGTAGATCTGGCTTTTTTGGGGATAAACTCTGTGAAACCTATCTAAAATTGTAGATAGCTCTTTAGCACTGAAAACGATGGCTTGTTCTGAAAGCTAGATAATTAATACCCTTTCTCTTAAAAATGTTAAGTGTAAGGGGAGTTACTACAGACAGGCCAGCTGAGAATTTAACCTTAATTGCTGATAATAAATCATGAGCACTAAGACTATATGCTGTTAATGCTGCATCTTCTGCTCATTCATTTTTCCTGCAAAATCTGTCAAGATACTGAACTCCGTGTAAGCTGCTGTAATACGTAGCACACCAGATAATGTTACCATAACAGTAAATAGTCTGAAGTTTGCTAGAGATACCCGTGGCCTGTTTGGAGCCTTCCCTTGTGCTGACCCATACTGCTTGTCTAGGCAAGAAGCCCCGCACTAAGGCTCCCAAGATCCAGCGGCTGGTGACTCCCCGCGTGCTGCAGCACAAGCGCAGGCGCATTGCCCTGAAAAAGCAGCGCACGCAGAAGAACAAGGAGGAGGCAGCAGAGTATGCGAAGCTCTTGGCCAAGAGAATGAAGGTGGGTTTGCCATTTTAACTCAACTATATGGAATATAGCTCATACCCTGGAATAAGGGATTTTGTAGACTGGACTGTATGCTTACAGCTGCTCTGTACCTACTTCATTACTTGTAGAATTCTTCTGATCTGTGAAGGGAAACAATTTTGCTCTATTGACTTACAAAATCCATTCCTTCAAAGTTGTATTTTCCTTAGTTAGTTCCTTTGTAGATGTTTAAAAGTACTTGATTATGTGTAACATCTTCACATTCACTTCATGCCTTTCAGGAAGCCAAGGAGAAACGCCAGGAGCAAATTGCAAAGAGACGCCGGCTTTCTTCATTGAGAGCTTCTACATCTAAGTCTGAATCAAGTCAGAAGTAAACATGTACATGATATTAAAAATAAACCCTTTTTGTGGTTAACTTTTGGTATGAGACTTTTTAGTGCATGTTGTTACTGGCTGTCTGTATAGTAGCTCAGACTAACTGCGTCACACAGACTGAACTGGAAACACAAACCTTGGTCTTGATTCAGTTCTCTGAGAACTTAGAGTACATGTATCCATACCTTTAGTGGGAAGTTCCACTTTGTAATCAACTTATGCATGCATGTGGATATCACTATGAGCAGGATTTACCTGCAGTGCCAAAGTCCTGCATGATGGTTCAGCCGTGCTGTGGACAGAATTCAGCTCAGTACTGTTCAGTGGTTGGTTTGTGGGTATTTTTGGTGGTGGTTTTTTAAAGTATGAGATAGTGTTTACATATGAGAAAATAAATCATGTTGCTTACACTCGATACTGAGTGTAAGATTGGTAAAAAGTTAAAGCCTCCAGCTGATTCTTGGCAGAAGGGAGTTCAGTTCTGACACTGACTGGAACAGCTCCCCACAGAAGTGGTCATGGTCCCAAGCCTGCCCAAGTTCAAGGAGAGTCTGGACATTGCCCTTAGTCAAATGGTTTAGATAGTCCTGCAGGGAGCAGGAAATTGCTCTTAATCCTTATAGGGAGCCACCAATTCGAGATAGTCCAGGATTCTGTAGGTATTGCACCATTTCTGCTCTTGATACTGAGCATGAGTAAGCCAGCAGTGAAAAGGTGTATCTTGGAAATTTCTCTCAAGGATGAAAAACTTTAGCCTTAATGTGTATTCACAGACTAATGGGTAATGGGAATTTGGCTCCAACTTAAAAACACATACTAAGTGTTTGAAGTCAGCCCAGTGCAGGGGAAAGATCACCATCCATCTGCTGGCAGTGCTTAGCCTAGGTCACCCCCCCACACTGACTTGCTTTGCTGTGAGGTCACCTGGGTGTCCACCAGGAACATGAAGCCTGTCCTTGCTCAGCTGCTTTCCAGCCACTTTGCTCCCAGCCTGCACTGGTACAGGAGGTTATTCCTACACAGAGGCAGGACCTGTGTGATTACTTGGGGACCCTATCAGTTCTCCAGCTTGGCAAGTTAGTGACATTTCTTTTACTCCTCTCTGTAGACACTGTAAGTCTGTCCATACAGAGAGAGGGAGAATTACCACTAATTATACTCTGACGGTAGCTCTGAGCACATGAAGGATCAGAGCTTCCTTAAGCCAGCACCTTCTGCTCTTGCCTTCTACCATCCCATTCCCTCAAATTTCCCACCTGGTTCTGGCAAAGGAGGTGGTGGTTCCTGCTCTACAGCTTCAGAACCAAACCCTGTGCTTGTTCTTTTTCTGGGTATTCCTCATGCAAGCTTTTGTTCCTGTGTTAACACCCTCCCTCCTTCAGCCTCCTCCATTGAACAGGCCCCATGAAGGGTAAATCTGAAGATCGTGTAACATTCCTGGCAATCAGCATTGCTGAGAAGACAGCAGTGAGGAAAGCAAGGGAAGTCAGCGGGATGCTGACAAGATTACTGAAGTTGAAAAGATTTGGCTTCCTCAGCTCTCTATCTAAAAACAGGCCCGAAAAGAGTTTATTATGAATCTTTTCCACATCTACCCATTTGTGCTATGCGTATCAGTCTCTGTAGAGAGAAAGGTCTTTAAGGTCTGGTATTATTTTTACTATCAGAATAATGAAGTGACTGCCATACATGAGGGAATTTGAAAAATACTTGGTTGTGAAGGTGATGAAGGCCTGAAGCACCTGTAACTGGTAATTCCACTGCTTAAATTTCATCACAGCCTAACTCCTTATGCCCATGGCTGTCCCATTTAAAAATAAATATCCTGGAAACTGCATGTAAATCCGCAAGTATGAGTGTTTCTTGCAAGTTAGTGATGCCTAAAGGTTTGGTGTGTATTTTGTAGATTTTACAGATTTGTGGGGTTTTGGAGTTGTAGGCTTTTTGCTCACATATTAAGTGGTGTTAGACGTTACTAAAGCAGTTTTCTCACACATTCTTGGGCTTTTCTGAAGGTCGTGGTGTTTTGCAGAGACACCTGCAAGATAACTTCAAGACGAAACAAGAGAAAGAGCCCAGAATCCTTGGAACTGCTCCAGGGGGCAAGGCTTGGGACCCTTATGGGTGGGACACTGAGGAAAATGGGAATCATAACTGTTTATAGGTATCTTATATGTTAATTACTTGGAAGATTATAAAAACTGTAGAATCACTGGGGGGGGGGGTCCTTTGGGGATCATCGGGGTGCATCAGTGTTCTTTGGGGAATCAGTGCACGTGTGGGCCGGGCCTTAGGGAGGTGTGTGCCTCTGTGCTCCCAATAAAGGTAACTGTCTATCTTACTCTACCAATGTTTCTCTGAGTGCCTGTATTCCAGGATTTTAGGCATCACTAGGATGCATCAACTGAAAAGCACCCCTCTGCCCCCATTACAAAGGCACAGAAAACAGAACTGGGAAGTGTACTCCAAAGTTTCTACCCCTGGATTAATGACTTCCTGGTCAGCAGAGAACAGTAGATTTCCATCAGGAAGTCAGGGGCCATGACTTCCCTACAAACAAAATCTTCAGGGATTCTGTCTCCCCTCTTTTTCAACTCTTCTTACCTCTGCTGCTCCCTGTTTCTTGTTTGAGGTGCCACAAAGACATCCTCTCTCACGAACCAAATCTCCACAAACAAATCCCATCTTTTATTTCTCTCTCCCCCTGCCCCTGTTCTTTCCCACCTTTCAGAAGTCACTGAGGTACTGTGAAACAATTACTCAAGAAGGCAGTCAAAAGTCTGCTTTTATCAAGCTATAGGCTGAATTTCATTTAAGATTAAATTCTGTCAGGCATGTAAGTTCCAACAGCAAAAAAGCTGAACAACTGAAATTTTTATATAGGATGCATACATATTTTATTTGGGAAATACATTAAAAATTGTTTCTTAATCTAGAATATCTATACAGAATTCAGAATATGCAGTGCCCTTTTAAAGTAAAATTTTTGTCAAATGTACAAAAACATTACAGAGAAACACTTGTTAATCAAAGCACAGTAAATGGATGCCATTTTTCAACAGTTCAAAACAGTCTCTAAACCAGTGCAAATTTTATAGCAATAAGCTTCCCAGCTTGCTTAATTCATAATTTATTCACACTACTTCATTTCATCCTCACTACAATACAGTTTAAGCTCCTAAAAGGAGTTTAATGTGCTTCTAAAAAAACAGCAAACAATCCCTTTTATTTGCACCACTGGTTGATGCAGACTGAAAGAACAAAAACACCATCCGTTTGTCTCGTTATACACATCACAATATACAGCACAGGAGAGTAGAGAACTAGAGTCCATTTAGTTTCAACATTTCAAAGTTGCAAGGGTGTCTCTTTCTTAAAAAGGTCCATAATGAAAAGGTGATATACAGAATGCATTTTAAGGTTTTTATTAGTTGAAAGAAAAAAACCCAAACACCTTTGTTGAAAATGTACAGTTATGTGAATAAGATGACCTGCTTACAATGTTTAATGAAATAAAAGTTATCTGCATTGAAATAATTGTTGAATTAAGAGTTTTAAAAAGAGAAAACTACTGAGTGGATTCTTCAATTACTTACAATTTGTTTTAAAAATATAATTTCTATGATCTAATTTAATATACATTTTGAAAATATCCCCTATGTTGCAGTTATTCAAGGAAAGCAGTAAACTCAATGAAAGGTATATTCTTCTAGCTGCAGCAATACAAAAAGCCATTAATTCACAGTTAAAATGGAAAAAATTACTCATTCACAAGTGCAATGTAGGTTGAGCTTAACTAATGTGAAATTCTGCCAGGAACAAGACTAAGTTACTTGCAAAACAAATTAATTTAGTTTGAAACACATATACTAAATAAAATATCTTCCATTATAATTGTACTATCTTGAGTTATATAAAATGTGAAGACGGGGTATGACTTTAAGTAACATACAGATGCTTCCAGTAACATGTAAAAGCTGTTAACAATTACTGTGCCAATACTGCAGCCACATCAGTCTCCTACACCTAAGGGGTTTCCAGAGTTGTGAGGTTTTGGTGATGCACCAGAATATAATTAACATAAAGAAAAACTTTGTAACTTAAGAATCCTGATTTTAAACATTAAAGACCTCATTTTTGTTTCAATTCTACAAAAAATAGCTATTTTCATATGAGCACACAAGCTTTATATGTAACTGGTTTATAGCTGGGTGAAAGGTGCAAGATAGTATGTTCTCAGCATAACTGACTGCACGTCAACATCCTTAGAGCAACAGTTCAATCAAGCTTCTCTTTGATAATTGTTACTCCAGTACAGACTTCTTAAGTTCTTGGGTGTACCTGAAATTCATTGTTTGCATCCATGTTGTTTTGTATCCAGATTGTTTTATACCCTCACTTTGTGCACACATTGCAGGTTTTGAAGTTAATGCTGATCTGCAAACATTTACTTTAGGTTATAGGTGAGAATTCCAAAATATACACTGAAGAGCCATCTCCTCCTGAACCATGGCTGTCGAGCTACTAGAAAGAGTATTGAGGGGCAAGAGTTTAGCAAGTGAGCAAAATGCTACTTTTTCTGTTTACACTGAGAGGAAAACAAAACCAAAATCAAGCTTTTACTGAGAGGAAAACAAAACCAAAAATCAAGCTTTTCTACACCCCTCCTTCACATCACAACACTCTGCCCAGATTAGTCATGTATAACGGATCAAGATAAATTTGGATTCCTAGAAGTGAGGTTTCAAACAAATTAGAAGCATCTGTAGGTAACTGAGTCATTCCCATAAAGCCCAAGACATTCCTGCTGTCAACTAACTTGTGGAGAAGTGTGCCTTTAGTACCCAGTTTTCAGAAAAACAAGTGTTTGCAATGCACTCACAAAAAACCTTTGATACTTCTCCCTGTTCGTTTTTGGCCAGATTTTCAACTGTATGAATATGGAGCCATGCCAAGCTATTTTATGCCATGCCCTTGTCTTATGCACACTCACAGTTCTTTCAGTATTCAAATTAGGGAAGCCTACATCTCAGAAAGTTTGTGCAGGAAAACCTGCAGTCTCTACCTATTTGTAGGAGAAGACCTAGAAGTCAAAGAAAAAACAGCAAGTGCCATTGCACATTTGAAAGGCGAGAAATCACCTAATAAAAAACTATCTAGCTCTTCTTTAAAATTTTTGTGAACTCTTACTTTTTTCCCCTGACAAGAGCATCTTCTGAGAGGCAAACCTGATAAACAAACTGCTTTCAGAGATCTCCCTTTTCGTTTGAGCTATGAACTACATTCAAGAACCAACTAATTATTTAGTTTTTAAAAACTAAGCATTAAAAACTCTTCGTTAAAAAGGGCAAGCTCTTACTTTTTTCATTCTATATTAGAGAATCAATTCCAATATGCAGATTCAAGATTTTGAGTAGTTACATGCAGGACTTCTACCACTCTGAAATCCACATGCATACAAGAAGAATAGAAGTTAATTTGTAGTGTACAAAAATGTCAATGTGCAGGAGCAAATGAAAGCAAGTTCTGACTTGCAGCTGTCCTTTTCCTCTCAGGCCTTAGTTTTGTTGGAGCTTTTTTGTTTCTGTGTTTAGTGTGTTTACCTGGGAAAAGTTTAACATTTAGCACTAGATGTTTTGACACACTCAGCTTTGCTGTCTCTACAACAATATTACCTGATTAATCTGTATTTTCAACAACAGATGAGACAGTCATTTTGCAATGAAGGTGATGTGCTTACAAAATCTAGTTCATACTAATATTATTTACTAGATTTTAAAACCAATTATTTAAAACAGCACTCACTAGACAGATTNAAACACAACAGTTTCTTCAGGAGAGAATCTGTCCAGGTAATATCCCCATATTAACTTAGGATCAGCACTTTTAGATAAAATACAAGGCATCAGCCTATGATGCAAATGTATTTTGTCACAAATAGTTCAAATCCTTTGAACCTCATGAAAAAACATTTTTTCACATAAAAGATAAAAGTTGTTCCAGACAGATCTTCAACCCTCATAATTTTCAAGAATGAAAACTTTTAACAGAGTAGTATGAAGTAAATACGTTCATACCCAAATACAATTAATATTTTTAGCTACACTCCTTTTACATACTACAACTCTTTTTTTTCTTCTAGGAATTATTCCATCATAAAAGTCACACAATTAAATTTCAGCAAAAACCTGGAATAAATCTTATCATATTGTTCAAGTAACAGAAACATTTAAACTGTTGACCAGTNTTAAAAAGGGCAAGCTCTTACTTTTTTCATTCTATATTAGAGAATCAATTCCAATATGCAGATTCAAGATTTTGAGTAGTTACATGCAGGACTTCTACCACTCTGAAATCCACATGCATACAAGAAGAATAGAAGTTAATTTGTAGTGTACAAAAATGTCAATGTGCAGGAGCAAATGAAAGCAAGTTCTGACTTGCAGCTGTCCTTTTCCTCTCAGGCCTTAGTTTTGTTGGAGCTTTTTTGTTTCTGTGTTTAGTGTGTTTACCTGGGAAAAGTTTAACATTTAGCACTAGATGTTTTGACACACTCAGCTTTGCTGTCTCTACAACAATATTACCTGATTAATCTGTATTTTCAACAACAGATGAGACAGTCATTTTGCAATGAAGGTGATGTGCTTACAAAATCTAGTTCATACTAATATTATTTACTAGATTTTAAAACCAATTATTTAAAACAGCACTCACTAGACAGATTTTCCTTGTAATTTAATGAGCTGGGGGAATTTAAGGGTAACAACAACTTGATTCCTTGCACACTGCATTACATAATCACATGGTTTGTCCACTTAACACTAAAAAATTGTCTTTGTGTAGCTCCCTGTTGAAGAGTAAATGTACAGAGTTATACAGGAAAATTTGCTGGTTTGATTTGTAGAAGTATTAAGTTGTTTGGATGAATGCTTTAGACAGACTTCTACTTTAAAAGGACGGGACCATGCAAGTCAATTATGTAATAGAGAAGAAAGGAAAAGATGAAGAATCAAGGCCTACTCTTTCATTGTGATGTAGATCAGATAACNTTTTTTTTCTTCTAGGAATTATTCCATCATAAAAGTCACACAATTAAATTTCAGCAAAAACCTGGAATAAATCTTATCATATTGTTCAAGTAACAGAAACATTTAAACTGTTGACCAGTATCCAGGCTCTCCTTGCCAAGACTGTATCTACTGTAGTCAGTTAAATACGTGTGAGGTGAGGAAGTGTCTTATCTACTAGAAGCAATCCAAAAGATGAATTCATCTTTTCAGATCATACATATAAGCACTTCATTTCTGCTAATATACACCTTGAAGACCTCATTTATAAATACATTTTAATTGAAATATTGAATTTGGACTATCAGTGCAAAAAATAATTAACCCACAGGATAGCATGAAACCAGGGGAGAGGGTGACAAGGAATTTAAGGAAGACACTTTTTAAGCACACATGAATATAGTAAAAGTGTAATTATTTTTGGACAGTATCTGTTGACACTCCTTATAAGTATCCTAATGCCATTTGAGCTTCTTACCTAACTTTTTAGAAAGCCACTCATTTCTGAGCTGCTTAGTGTAAAAGCCTATCCTTCTTTTGGAGAAAGAAGCCAGTAGGTTTACAGGATCTTACAGTTTGTCAGATAGAGAATACTGGAAAGCTAAGTCTACGTTTCCATTTTTTCACAACTATAGACATAATTTATGGAAAGGTCAGCCAAAAATAATTTAGACTCCTGATTGGGACGAGTCTCAGGAGAAGGGTAGCAAATTCAGGTACTGTGATCTGACAAAAGCAACTGCATTGCAGCTTCCAATCCAAGGTTTCAAATATTTACATTCATACAACCATACCACACACTAACAAAAGATGCCTTTCTAGGTAAAGGTAATTTTAAAGAAGCAGTAAAGAATCTTAAGTATTTTGTGGCAGGAAAGGTATTTCATTGAAACACACAAATATTGGTGGCCCTTAAGAAAGCCATCGACTATAGGCTGCTATCACCTTTTTGAACAACTTGATATTGTGTCAGAAAAACTTGAGTAAAGAAGAAGAATATACAGGGGGGGAAAGCAGATCAACCACTGAAACAAAGTCACCCTATTAATACAGTTTTAAAACATTTTGACGTACTTTACATGTCTCATGAGATGAAAGACAAGAATATATGTTGCAGCTCAATGAAATTTCTTTGACAAATTGCTCAATTACCACCTTTTGGGATTCGAAGTGTATATGTCACCATTTTCCTAGTTTGTTTACCTCTACTTTTTGTCCCTCTGAAGTTTAGTGTGTGTCTTTCTCATTTTTATACTAAAGGTGCTCCGAAGCACTTCCTGCAACACTCAACCCTGCTGCTTGGTGGAGCATCTATTTTCTGCATCTTTTCAAGAACTTCCTTTGGTAGTTTTTTAAGTGCAAGTCTGTATTCACTATCAAAGACCTCTGAAATAGAAAAAGGATAGTTGATGTTATTTAAGAAACATAGTACAGTGCACGCTACTATTCCTATAAAATGCTTTTGGTCATTTCTATATAATAACACAATTATCTTCACTAACTAGCTGCTGTTTTTTTTCTTTTTTCAAAATGCACCTTCTCACAGGACCAGAAAAGCGTCTTCATAAGATGTATGGCATCACAATACATCACAGTGGATGTCCATTATTTCTCTCATGGTTCAGTTTGCCTGCTCCCAAGATATTTCCCCTATCACAGCCCATAAGGGAGTCACTGTGCTTGCATAGTACCAAATAGAAGACAGGGTAGAGATCAGGAGGGGATGGGAAATTATGGGGCCAGATGACACAGGTTTAATATGTGGGTCAGAGAAAGATGGACAAGATTGAAAACATGCTTTCATACTTGAGAAATTAAAACTTCAAGCCAGTACTCTGTTTAAAATAACTGATTACTGGTTTCAAACAAAGTCAAAACTAATGGCGCCATCTGAACTACATTTACATAAAAGTAACGCCTACTTAAGACTGAAGGCCCAGTACTTTTCACTAAAACACAATAATTGAAACTTAGAAACTCATGGATGAAAGGTCAGTTTTATACCCTAGTTTTTATGTAAACCACACCCAGGCACTGTGCATTTCACAGTATTTTTTACTTACCAATGTCAATGTTTTCTCTCCCAAGAGACACCAAAGACAGGAAAAGAATTTCCCTGTAAAAACTCCTAGGAGAATATTTTGAACCGTGAGTTAATGAATGCACTAATCCTAAATTTACAAAGTCAATATCGAAAATACTGATCTTCATTATGCAGTTTCTGCTACTGTCCTGTTAACCTTGCTTGCTTAGAAGGTGAAGGATCTACATGACTACCACGTTTAGGTCTTCTAATGCCTGAATACTTTTACTTAATGCAGAAAGTATATTATTGCCAAATCCTAGCAGTTAACATTTTCTGTGAAAAATTCCTCTGCCAAACATGTCATAAAAACTCCAAACAAACAAGAACTATGAAAGTAATCACTGCTTATTTATTAACTCATCCCTGCCTGAAGGTGAAGCGCTGGGTGTGGGTTTATTTCAGATCATACGTATCTTGTTTTTTGCTTCAGAATGTCATGATCTATCTCAGAACTAGATATCACTAAATATTCAGATATTAATTTTTCCCCTTGTGGAAGTAAGTCAAAGATGCTTCTCTAGGCAGGTAGTTTCTGCTTCCTCTTAGGAACTACAAAACACAGAAGCAGAGATGGCTTAGCATGACAGACTTCAAACACATCTTGTATCTGCTGTAATTCACTTCAGAAGCTCCGCTTTTGTACAAAGCCCTTGAATTCAGTGCAGATGACAAAATGTACCATTGTGATGGGTTGTTTTTTGTAGGCCTTCCTTGGTAACCAGGGTCAAGATCTAGGAAGTATTCCATCCCATCTCTTTATGTTATCAGGTGTATATAAACCAAAGGAGGAGGTGTTCTTTTTCTCTCTTTTGCTTTCTTTTCCTTCTCGGGCTCGCACGCTGACGAGCTCCCGGTGTTTGGGCCTGGCTTATCTGTGTTCAGCGAGGCCTGCTCTGAGGCTGTTTGCCTGGGCCAGCGGCGAAGGTTAAGAATCTGCTTTTCTAAGGAAAGTAGTGAGTTTACTATTGCATTTGTTACTTACTGAGTTAATTCCTGAATTTAGATTCTATATATATTTGTTTTGTCTTATTTTTCCTTATTTTGTCTCCTTCTCTCCTTTCCCTTCCCCTTGTCCCTTATTGGGGTGGTTTTGGTGGTCCCTGTCTCATTGTGCCTAGTATATAAATTTAATATATGTAAATACATATATAACTTCAATTTTCTCTTGCTGCTTTTTGCTGTTTCGGGAGAGGGGAATCTTTCTTGTGAGGTTTGGCAGTTGGCAGAGAGCCAACCCGAACTTTCACAACCATACAAGAGTTATTTAAGTGGATCTTGCTGCATCTTCTTTTCAATTTACTTCAGGTTGCTAGAATTTCAATAGATGTAACTGGGGAGAAATATTCTACACACTGCAACAAAACATTGTACACTACACTTGTATTTATCAATTTGCCAGATCTGAAGCAACTCTAAAATCTGCACAGTTAATATCTGCATTTTTCTTACTCCGTTGTAAAATGTCCATTTTGATTAAAGAATCCAATTCATTCATTTGATCTGGATGAACTATGCACAGGGTTACAGAATGCATGTGTTTGTAAACATGGGCATATACAAATAAAACCATGGTGTTTGGTGGACACAAATGAAAGCAAATATTCTCCAGAGGCCCTTATGAAAGATATATGGTCTGATCTTGTTTAATTTTTAGTGGGGAAAAAGTGAGAACAGATTATCCCTTTACCTTTGTCGTTTCACATCTAGCTTAACTTTCTGTAGGAGAAGGTTGATTGGCTTAACAACATCATTGTGTTGAATACTTAGTTTGATGTTCTCTAACAAAGTGTTTGTTGCCTGCTGATCTTCTGTCAGTGTAGAGGGTCTCTTTTCAGAAGAATCTGGAAAGTGTGACAATACAGACTATTAAAGCAGTGAAGATTATTTTTTTACTTTAATAAGCAGAAAGTACTTCAAAAAGTGAGATACATATAGAGAATCTCTACTCAATCTATATAATTTTGTTAAAATGGAAGGACTTTTTCAGAATTAACTTCTTCATACAAATCAGTAAGGTATTTTCACACCTAATTTGATACCCAGACTATGGCAATTACCTAAAGGATTGCAGATGTTCCACACACTAAAAAAAGCTTTCAAACTGATGAGCTGTGCACACTTCAACCACTACAAAAGAACTGTTTCTTTCATAGTCTCTGCTCCCTCTGTTTTCTGTAACATGTTTTACTTACTGAGATTTCTCCAAGATATGTAAAGGGGCTCCCCTGGCTCTTGGTGGAGGTTGATATTGTCCCACAGTAGATGGATGTATACCAGCTTGCTATCTTGAGCAAGAGACGTCAGAGGGAGCTAAAAAACATGAGAAAAGGGAAAAAGTTTTGAAAACATTAGTGCAGTGTTACATTGTTTTAAAAACCTGCTCTTTTACTCATTTTGCACAGACTTACTTTATTTATGTTGAAGCCAACATAAAGGAGCAGATGACTTCTTCTAGAGTAAACTGCACTCAACCAGAGCAGTCACAACTACTGCAATATTTAATTGCCATTTCTAGTTTATCCTAATATATGAAGACCATTTAGTTTTCTACAGACACCTGAAGAAAATATTTATGAGCATGTGTCTGGAAATATTTTTTGCACACCAAACATCTTACTTGATCTAACCTTATGAAGATTTGGTATTATGCATGCCTGTGTGCTGGCCTTTCCCAAAACCAGAAAGAATCTTCGTATGTATATAAATATGAACTATTTATTTCCATTAAAAATATATGGCAGTCAAACAATAGTTCTGTAATTATTTTATAAAATGAAGTGCTTCTGAAATCAGTAATGCAATAAAAATTACCAGGCAAGAAAAATTTACCACTCGGTGTGTCTATTTAAAGAGTAATTATGACCTATTATGTCCCATCTTACGTTTTTCACTGCTAATGCATTGTGGTTTTCCAGTATGCTTTAGACTTCGTAAGTACTGTCTTCAACCATGTTTCTTGGAAAATTGTTCTTGATTCTACATGGGTGTTTTTTTAAAAACTGAGGGAAAGAATTTTAAAACTGAAGTGCATACAAGTAGGTAGAAAAATACTACTTTTTTTGCATGCACAGTATACAAATACATATTTCATTTGGTATCTACATCCACAAATCATATAGGTTTTAGAAAAACATCTACTCCTTAAAATGAGAAAAAGCAAACTACTAAAAAGATCCATCTCTTCTATATGGTTTTGTTCTAGTCATATAGTAATGAAACTCAGTGGCGTTTCAATAGCAAAACCTATTACTGGAAGAGAACAAAAAATATTGACCAGATTCAAGCTATTCAGAAATTACTTACCCATTTTTTTGGAATCAAACTCTCCAATTTAACTTACTTTAATATCTGATACAAGGAAGCCACTCACCTGCACTCCATCATTACAGTGCTCAGATGTTAGAATGAGTCCAGGTAAGTTGCTGGGTAGATCCAACCGTTGAAAATACCAGACTAGGTTCCAGAAAATTATGGGGTGTTGATTGATGAATTTGGATGTATGAATTACTTGCTCTCCCTCATTCTCCAACAGTGATTCAAGCTCTTTATGCAGTACCAAAGGGCTCAGGTAGGGTACAGATACAGGGAGAGGGTTAGATCTTTTCACTAAAGGATCCTAAAAACAGAACAACACACACACACAAAAAAATTGGTTCATTTTTTTTTATAAAATCAAAGCCTTTTCTTCCAGAAGTACTCTTCAGGATTACTTGCCCTGGAAACCTCCATTGCACAGTTTCTTTTCATGTTTGTAAGAAGCCTCTGGAACTACTAACACAGTAACTTTAACAGCAGCAGCAGTTTTCACTGTGGAAGTGTTTCTTCACTGTGAAGAACAATTACTTAGGTTCTCTCTATTACATAAACTAGAAAAAAATGCCAATTTGTTAGAACGTCCTCCCATTTGTGCAGTTTCAAGCTGTCTAAACTAGAAGCTGGTACTAAGCCAGCAGCTCAAAATTGCAGAAATATGTCAGTAGTTACATCAGCTGTGGGACTGAATCACGAGTTCACATGTCAAGACAGCTTCCAGACAATAAAAAGCATCAATACAAGGAACACTTTGTTTCACAAGAATAATGTAAGAGTCTCAGTATTGCCTCTTACCTTCTTCCATCCACTCAACAGGTAAGCCTAACAGAGTATACAGCAGGAGTGTAAGTAAATGCACAGAAGTGGAAGAATTTTCACTCTTGTAACATTGTGTTGTTTGCACTATTGTGGTTAGCCTGTTGCAGAAGTTGTTTTGTTATTAAAATTCAGTTATGTTATTAAACATTCAGTTTTAGAAAGACAAGGACCAGCTTCATTCCACTAGAGAGAACATTTCAAACCAACCAGAACCATTTGTAAAAAGTATCAAAAAAGCAATTTTAGATTAAGAACCACAATTCTTTTCAGTCATAAGAACATAGAAATATGCTCAGCCATTTCCAACCCCCAAATAGACAAAAATGCTAGCAGTAGAATATTATTAATTGTATTCAATATTCTTCTGTCAACTGAATATGCAGCTTCTAAACTTACCACAGCTTCTTGTAAACTGTTTGGAAGACTAACTGTTGAAACACCATGAGATGGTCTCTGGGAAAGATCAATGTTTTGCAGTGGACCTCCCACACTGTGGCTCCGTGTCAAGGACACTCCCCTTTTTGATGGATTGCTGGCATGTGTCTTCATGGTTCTGGGATCGGTAGTCTGTTCTTCTTCATGACTGTATGAATTTTAGAAGAAAATAATCTAGTATGAAACTACTCAGCATTTATATTTCAGGAAAAAAGCACAGAAAGGTTGCCAAGTAAAGATCCCAAGTTTCTCTATTAATGAGGAATTGTATTTGCCCTTTTAGCTCCACTGTTTAGTGAACACAAACCAAAATGCCTCTCAGAATGGTTTAAACATCCCTCCAGAAAAGCAGCCAGGTATAACCTAAGATATGAATCTGAAAGCACTGCAGCTCTGTACAGGTACCATTGCTCTGGTACAGCTTTACCTTGCTTAGAAAACAGCAATGTACAGTTCTGCCAGCCTACAAAGATTATCTTGTTCTGACTATGCTGACTTTTACTTCCTCCTCCTGTTATGTTTACTTTCTCTAAGTGTCATAAGCAGAACAAAAATATAAAGGGAAACAATTTATAAATTGCATGACAAAATAATTAGAAAAAAAAAGGTCAGACTCATCCAGTGAGATAACGTAAAGCAAAGTCAGGCATGTCAGATTTAACCCATGCAATCAAGCTGCTTGCAGATCTGGAAATATTAATTTTGTGCTTATTATAACTGAAATAAAGGATAAAAATACTTCAACTATAATACAGAAGAAAAAACAAAGTGAAACAGAAAGTGGCTGCTGCCAAATAATCTCCAAAGAGAGGGAAGAGATGAATTTACCTGTGACCTTCATTCTAAGTTTTACTTTAGTGAAAAATATGTCATCAAAATAAGACATTAACAAAAGCAATACCACTTTTCATTTTGTGAAATGTTTTGAGTGAGTGTATTGAGACTAACTACTATCATATTGATTTAAGTTTTAATTGTCTGACACAGGCATTACTTCATTAGTTCCCAAGCACTAATTCTACAGAATTCCAAACTAAGTAGCAACTTTTAAAAAAACTATTATAACAATACGTAACCAATCCCACCAGAAAGGTCACAGTTCATAGCAGCATTATTTCAGTTCTTCCCTCTTCCAATATGACACCTTTCCCTTAATGCTTTTTCCCCCTCAAACTGTTTCAAAAGCATTGTTTTTTGAAGTTTCAGTTTTACTTTGGTTTTGCCATAGAACACACATGCAGCACAACTGTTTAGTGCTCTGAGACCTTTCCCTCAAACAAGACAGTTCCAGAAAATAAACTTATTTTTACTCATAATGCAGCATCCTTTTCGTTAAATCATACATACAAGGAAAAAAAGTAATATTTGAATTTCTGTGTAACTTTAAAAGGTAATTGTGTTTTAACAACACTGAGTGGAGGCTTTAACTTTTTTTTAATCAAGAGCAGAAGGACATGAAGTTTTATTTCTACACCTGTATCTCTAAAGCCTACACATTTTGTGGAACAAGTTTACTTCAAACTGATAAAAACCTGATTAAAACATGCAAAAAGAGTGGGAGGAAACAGATGATCCTCAATTTAAAATTGTATTGTACTGTATTTACTATGTAAGTCAACCTTCAGTTTAGAAGTATGGAATTACTGATATGTTTCTGACAGAGCTAACAATCCTACCTACCTCTGCTCAGCTGCAGAGCTAGTTTCTTCAGCAATGGTGTGGCTGGAGTGCAGGTGATCTGAAAAACTGATCAAGTCAGCAACTTCTGGACTGGACAACAGTTTCTGCTCCAGGGGATCCGTGGTTAATGGAAGGGTACCACTCTGTAAACTATCTCCTGAGGTACTCTGCTTCAGGAAAAAGCTAAGTTACAACATCAATGGGAGGAGAGAAAAATACAAAGAGTAAGACACAAGCAACAAATAATAAAGTTACTATTTTCTACATTTATTTTTCAAAAGTAGCAAAAACAAGGCCACACAATATTACAGAGCTTGACAATAGGACACAAATTTCATACTACTCTCGCTCCTGAACCTTATATATGCAGAGTAAATGAACAGAGAGAGATCTGAACTGCAGAAAAACAAATCCTACACTGGACATAAAGTGACCTTGGCTTGTCATGGTTCCCAGGATCAGAAACAGTGTATCAATAGCTGACACATCACTGAAAATGGGCTATTGTAATGTGACATTACAGACTACACCATTATAGGCACAAGGTAACAAGAACGGGTCTTGCTTTGCTAAATTTCTTAACTACACACTCTACAGCTGCTATTAATGTCCAATTTCTGCATTAGAGAACAGTAACAGAAGCCCTTTTCACAGCAATAGCCACTACAGTGAGAACTGGAACGTTAAAGTAAGTTGCAGTTTTCGCAGTACAGCTAAAAGAGATAAATACACTAAAAGTAGAGAAGCTTAAACTGCAGAAACAATAAATTGGAACATGCGTAACTAAATGCTGTTAGCAAATTTAATCTGGGAAAAATTCTTTCCTGACAGATTTAAAAATTTCTTCACATGCTTGTAAAAGTTCAAGATCCATAAGCTTTGTTTTAAAATCTAAACAAAACAGACCTACATCTTCGGTACAGCTAATGCTTACAACGAAAGTATGGAATGAAACATTGTTAAAAAGGCAACCGTTTCTTTGGGGTTTGGCTGTTTTACAAGGAAACTAGATAGTTTACACAACTTACAATTTCCCTCAGTACAATCACGACTGTCAAACGGAGTGACACTCTTGTAATCACTTAGGCTGGGAGAGAGCCTTTTGTGAAAAAAATCTAATCGTGTACAGGTGCAAAGGCAGAAGGAGTGTCTATAAAATCCACTGACCTTGCAGAGCCACGTAAGTCTTTAAATTCAACATTAAGTAAAGGTAGAAAGGTACTTTTGCAGAAAGGACAGGTAGTGTTCAAGTTTGAATCATCTGCAGTCCATCCAGCCATAATTTCTTCATCATAAACCAAAGCACCACAAGCTCTACACTGAGAGCAGCTTGACATCAATACCTAGAATAGGAAAGAATATTATCAGTCTTGTTTCAGGGTTCTTTTGGAGCTGTTTTTGGCAGACTCACTATCCATAGGAATTCAACAAGTATCAGAATGTCAGTAGGGAGAAGTGAGTTCACCACTACTTTCTCACCATCCTTACACTTACCTCATTCACATAATATAGGGTGATAGACCAATCTAAGACCCTGATGACCGTCCTGATGGTGATGGGACACACCTCACTACCCGGAGGGTGAGCCCCAGAAATCTACTATCAGAGGATAATGGGTTACACAGAAAGGAACAAAGAGACTCCAGTGGCTTTCTGGAAGTNATCTTAATGAGTTAAAATGTGTGTTAGTGGGAAGCAGTTCTATTCTTTCTTTTTTGCTTTGTGTTCACGAGTGTGTTTAGATTTTGTTCAAGTCTTTGCCAGTTTGTCTGTCCTGGAGGGAGATTGCTTGAGTTTTGTATTGAGGCTTAGGTAGCTGTGCTGTGTTGTAGTGTGTTTCTGGTTTTTGGGTTTGGGTTTATTAGTTAAGGGCAATCCTGCAGTTAAATGTTACCACTGACAATGTGAGCTCTACAGTAGTTTGTCACATACTTGTATTAACTAAAGTTACTTTGTGAGCTGCTCGAGTCAGTCCGGTTTGTTTCTGGTGCTGGCAGCCTCATAACCTGCAGAAGGGCTTTACGGAGAAGGTTCTCCCTTGCTATTAATCGCAGTCCTCTACCAGGGTAACACAAGTTTTGTCCATCGCAGTGAATGTGTCTAGCGAAGGGTCTCTTGAGGTGAGATATGGACACACTTAAAAGGCTTTGATATTCTGGGGACACTGATAGCCAATTAAAAATGTATTAATACAGGGGGGACAAGAAGTCTTTCCATTTCCACCCCTTTTTACATGTGGCAACACAACTTTTACTTTCAAAATGAAAATATTAGTAACTTATTTTTGACCTGGAAGAAACATTACCCTGAAAGGCCACTAATTTAGCATTTGCATTTGCTTGCTTCTTTGAAGCCTTCAGCATATGCAAATTGTTTTGAATTGTGTAAATTAATGCATGTCTACTTATCCAAAAAAATAAAAAACCGTGCACCACAAAACTGATCAAACACAAAAGAAACCTTTATAATTGTGTGGTGTGTTGTCTCTGGCTGGATGCCAGGTGGTTAACAAACCCACTCTACCAAAATATGACAAAAGGCTTGTGAGTCACGATAGGGAAAAGGAGACCACTCTGCATTTACTATCACAGGCAAAGCAGGACTAGGGAAAATCAATTTAATTTATTGTCAATTAAAAGTCCAAGTAGAATACTGAGGAATAACCCCCAAATTTTAAAGCACCTTTTCTGCACCACTCCCTTCTTCCTGGGCTTGACTTTCACTTCTGACTTCTCCACCTCCTTCCCTGAAGTGGTACATGGGGATAGGGAATGGGAAATTGTGGTCAGTCATCACACATTTTCTCTGATGCTCCTTCCTCCTCACACTCTTCCCCTGCTCCACAGGGGCCCCTCCCACAGGAGACAGTCTACACAGACTTTGCCAATGTGAGTCCATCCCATGGGCTACAGTTCTTTACTAACTGTTCCAGTGTGGGTTCATTCCACATGGTGCAGTTCTTTCAGAAACAGGTTGCTCCAGCATGGGTCCCCTGCAGGGTCAGCAGTCCTGCCAGCAAACCTGTTCCAGGCCTGGGCTCCTCTCTCCACAGAGTCACAGGTCCTGCTAGGAACCTGCTCAAGCACAGTCTCCCACATGGTTAACCTCCTTTGACGTGTTCTGGGACGGGGTGGATGGCTGCAGGGGAACATTCTGCCTCACCATTGTCTGCAGGCTGCAGAATGGAATCTCTTCTTTGGTGCCTGCAGCACCTCCTCCCCCTCCTTCACTGACCTGGGTGTCATGTATTTTCACTCTTCTCCCACAACAGTATTTTTGCCCCTTCTCAAATATGCTATCCCAGCAGCATTGCCACTGTCCCTGCCTTGGGCAGATGTGGGTCTGACTCAGGGCCTGCTGGCACTGGCTCTGTCAGACACTGGGGAAACTTCTGGCAGCTTCTCACAGAAGCCACCCCTGCAGTTTCCTCACTACCAAAACCTTGTCTTATAATAAAAATCATACCACTAAGCTAGATAGAAAAGTGGAGAATAGATGGTAAAGCTAATCCTGTACTAAGTCAAGAATGGGATATACACCTTGTATTTTAGGCCTCCCCTTACTTCATTGTTTCTCTTGCTTGGGAAACAAATCAAAAAAAGAAAAACCACCATCAAATACAGCATCTCTAATACATTTTAGATATTTGCCTGATGACTTTTTTCTTTTACTATGCTATGCTTCTTATACAATACAGTGCAGAAGTTTGACAAGCCGAGGTGACCAGAAGATCAAACAAATGAAAACAACTTAGGGCCCAGAAAAATAACACTACAGAAGAAGGAAATGTGACCAAGGCAAGCACCATTGCCTACATATCTGAAATCATCTACAAGCAATAACTGAAACAGAGAAACACAGTGAAACATTATTGTGCTGGGTTTGGCTGGGACAGTTAATTTCTTGTTAGCATGCTTTATAGTCTAGTGTTTTAGACTGGTGACCAGCTCCATGTTGGTAACAGCCCAGTGTTTTTAGTTATTGCTGCACAGCGCCTTACACACCATCATGGACTTTCCTTCTTCCATTACCTGCACAACCCAGCAAGGAAGCTGGGAGAGGACACACCCAGACAGCCAACGAAAAAGATACTGTATAACATCATGCTCAGAGATGAAACTCTTTGCATATGTGTTTTTCCAAGACAGCTGTTCCTTGGGCTGTCATGGTGCTGACCGATCTTTGCGCCGCTTGTTTGTTTTTTTTTTTTTTTTGTTGTGTCTCTGTACTTTATTCTTTTCCCCAATTCACTTACTAAATTGTCTTCATCTCAATCATCAACCTTTCTTCTTGCTTCTGCCCTTTCAATTTTCTTCCCCATCCTGATGAGGGGGAAGTAAGCAATACCTATGTGTGTGTTTTGCTGCTGGCTGGTCAACTCACCAAAATTATTTACTAACAAAACATAATTTTCATAAGGGAAAAAAAAAATTACCCCCCCCCAAGAAAAAAAATAATTGTTTCACTTCAAGTTTTGACCCTTTCCTCAATGATCTTTACAGATATGAAGGATACATAAAATCATTTAAGATGGTCTTCTTTCTTAACGCTACTGTCATACCTTAGGCTACAAGTATTAAGCATTTTTGCAGTAGAAACAAGAAAAAGTTGTTTTAAAAAACCCAGCCACAATCCAACTAAACAAATAACTAATGCATATAGCAATAATGAATAATTATACTTTTCATCTATAAGTTTATGAATCTTACCTCCATTGCATAGTTCTGGAAAATGCTGGATAAACTAGTATTATGTGAAGAGCTGTGCTCTGACTTCTCAGAATCTAGAACTTTCATACTTTTTGGAAATGAAACTTCACCTGTACAGAAAGAGTAATTTTTAGTCTTGTATTCAAGCAAATAGTAATTATTCCATTTCCAAAGAAAATAACTGCTGCTCAACCAAGGCAAGAAAATCATACCAAAATGCCTCCAAAGATATGTGTAATTCACTGACACTATAATTGCAATATAGATCAATATAATGCTTATGATTAACGTTTCAAGGTTATTTTTCTAATGCAATACATCACAGATTAGTAAAAGAAAAACACAAAAAACAAACACTAGCAAAGAGCAACAAGACTGCTCAATCTATATACTCTTAAAAAGTCGGTCATGGTTTCTTGAATGATACATCCATATGTAAATCACAAAGAGAAGGACAGTACCAGGTGAGACTCACAATACCAAATATGTCATTACTGTGCTTAAGTTTTCCCTGGCTAACATTGCAGTAAAACAAACACTCTTTCTTTGGTAAGGCTAGGTTTTAGGGTTATGAGGTTTGCCCACAAGAAGGGGAAAAGGAGCTGTAATATATTCACCAGAAAGAAACGGCTGGACTCAGTTTTAGGAGGCAAAATTACCAGCATTCCTTTTTACAAGCTCAAACTTTTCTATTAAGAAAATCACTACCAGCATGCCCTCATCATAAAGAAGGCTCTTCTGTTTTTTCAGCTCAAGTTTATGTTCATGAACAAATATAGAATTTTACAAATTTACTCTATTGGCTGCCACTCCGTATAGTTAGCTCTAATAACCCTCCTAACTAACTGTAACTAGAAGATACCTTGTCAAAATTTTGTGAGACAGGGCTAGCTTATTTCCAGGCCTCAAGATAGTTCTTCCTCTCCTGATACAGATAGCTTTATGATATTTTTGTTATTTCAGTATTGCAAAGAAACATAAACCAACTCCACAGCTGGTTCAATAACACATTTTTTCTCAAAATAAGAATAAAATCTGAACTGAAAATTTTTAATTTATTTAATCCAGTTTTGCATCTGGCAGTGGGGAGGGAAGGATAATTTAGCAATAGGCATATAGCCAACAATTATTTACCTTCACAGTCAAATCAAGTATGTGTACAACACCTCCTGTTCCATGGTAAAGATGAATAATTTTCATTATGTGTTGCTTTGGATTTTTTGTGTGTTTGGAGCTAATGAGTTCACTTTGTTGGTTTGGTTTTGGTTTCTTTGCTTGTTTCCAACT